>PVKN010011204.1:0-21886 GCA_004027915.1 Capromys pilorides | reverse complement strand
ACAAGACTGAGTGGAGTGAGGAGGTGGCACCTACACAGGTGGCGGCTGAAGGTAGCAGAGCTGCAGGTGGGGCCAGGTGGGTGGCCGGACACGGCCCAGCACCATCATTGAGAGCAGCAACAGCAGCAGCATCGGGCCCAGGACCCGGGCCGGGAGCACTGAGTGCCGAGGGGTCCTAGCGGGAGGCAGGCCAAGGCTGAGCACAGGGGGTGTGGTCTCCTGGTCTGGCCACCTCCCCGCCTCAGGAAATGCTTCAGGCATGCACCTGGATGGCTGGGGACACAGTGGGGACATGCAGTACTGGTCCAAGACCCTCCCAACTGGGACCAGCTCCTTTATCACAGGCACCAGGGCTTGCTGGAGCACTGGCTTGGCAAGGCTGTGAGGGACAGAGGGAAGGAATTACCCCCAGCTGCTGTCCCCATGTCCCCCCCCATCCTCATAGGTTGCCTTACCTCTCAGGAGGGTGTCCTGTAACATCTTCAGAGTGAGGGTCTCTCAGGATAGGTGGATCAGCCTAGAGAACAAAGGAGACACACGTGGGGCTCTGGGTCCTGGCCTGAGCTGGTCCCCTAGATGCAGGGGGCACACGGAAGATGTGAAGCATCTCAGAACATGATGTTAGGCAGAGGTTCCCAGCTCTGCAACTTCAGGCCATTCGTCCTTTGGCAGGTCATGCCACACCTCTTTGCCTCACTTTACCCAACCATCTGTCAGGGGTGTGACAGCCTCTAGTTCATAGGAGCCTAAAAGAGTGGATTCAGGAGGCTGGATGTAGGGTGTACACCTATGATCCATCATTGCAAGTTCAAGCTAGCCTGCAAGACCCTGGCTCAAGACCCTGGCGTGGTGGTGGCACTTCAGAGGCTGAAAACAGGATCGTTGTGAGTCCAACATGTATAGTGAGATACTGTAGATCCTGTACTAAATAAATACTACTACTACTAACAACAACAATAATAATAATAATAATATGATCCTGGCTCAAATAAATAAAAAGGAAAAACAAAAAGAGGCTCAGAAGAGGGCTCAGTACAGTGAGCACTCAAGGCCGGGTGAGCAGCTCATGCTGTCATTTTCATGTCCCATTGGATTCTGGGAGTTTCTAAGCTGGTGAGACTGTGCCAGGCCCTCGGGAGGTGCGAATCCCATGCTGCGCCTTGTACAGTGGAGGCCTCAGACTGCTCCTGCCGGGGTCTCCGCTTCGGCCTCCTCTGCACACGTCTGGGCCTTCCCACCCCACAGCTTTGTTCCAGGGATGATGATGGTGACACCAATAAGGCAATGAAAACAGAAGACTGACTCAGCCATGTTCTCCCCACCGTCAGCCACTGTGTCAGGCTCAGGACCAGGACCCTCACAGTGTGGTCCTGACAAGAGGGCTGGTAAACTATCATGGCACCAGCTGCGCAGACACTGACTGGCACTGTCTGAGCTGGGAGTGTGGTGGGTTCTGGGGCCAGGCTGCTCTGGGCACAATGTCCTTAAGGACAGCTGCCTTGCCCAGTCTGGGCCCCAGAGTGTTGCCAGGCCACAGCTAGACTGGCCCTGGCATGCCCGCTGCAGCTGGAGACCACAGGCTTCTCACCCAGTTTCCTTCCCTCCTGCCAGTGACAGAGTTGGGGTTGTAGCCTCCCCCTTACAGGGAAGACAAGAGGCTCTGAGCTGGGAGACAGGGCAGCTGGCAGGGCTGCTCATCACATATGGGCCCTGACACCATGCATTTATGCAATCTGGGGCTGAGTGTTCAGCCCTGTACACTGGCTGGGGATCTCCGGGGGACATTCTGGTTGTCCCCGACTCAGCCACTTCAGGGCTTGGTTATCTCAAGACCCATGGTGGTATTTCTGTGCTCCTGAGGGGCTCGGGTGGGGTGGAGGAGGAGTGAATGGGGGCTCTGAAGGGTTGCTGGGACTGCCTACCGGGAGCCAGCAATTCCTTTCTGCTGCTGCTTCTGCCTCTGCTTCCTCTCTTCTGGGCAACCTGAGGGCAAGGATGTCACTGGAAGCCTCCTCCCCGTCCCCCGGCTCCCTCTGCCCAGGGGAACTGGGCAGAAGGAGTCCCAGCACAGAGGGGCCCAGGAGGGCCTGGGTGTCCCACGCCTGTGCTCAGGAGAATTTCCATCCAATTCTCCAAACTGTGATCCCCTCAAAGAGCAAGGGCTCCTCTATCTGGGAATAGAATTCCACCTACTGCTTTCCAGGTGATTTCTCACCAGAGGCTTCGGGTTCTCCTTCACCCCCACCTTCCACACCTGGTGCCTGCTGCACCCACATGCCCACTAGACCAACACCTGCGTCTGTTTCTGGGTCTTGTCTTACTGGGTGTTTAAGTCCTGGATTCCCCGCTCAGGTCCCCTAGCTGCAGCACCAGCGCAGTAAGCTCTGCCTCCACCCAATCACTTCTCCTGAAGTCCAGCCTCTTCTACTCCTGGATCACTGTCTGCTGAGCCCCTGCAGTGCCTCTTTGCAGACTCAGTTCTCAAGCACCCAGACATCCACAATGGGACCAAGGACAGGGCCTTGCAGCTGCTGCTGCCATGCGCACCCTCAGGGACAGCTGTTTCCCCAGCCCTCCCTTCCTTCCAACTGTCTCCTGAAAACTTCAACTCTGGACACACATGGCTTAGTCCCCCAGACCTATCAAGGTCAGGTTTCAGTCTTGGCTGCCTCTGCGGATTCCCACCCTGTGGGGAAACTCAGACGGCATCAGCCCTGCCATCTCGGGCTCTGCTCCTTCTCTGTTCCTGGGCGACACAGGGAGGCACAACTCGGAGCGCCCAGCCCACCCAATCTCACCTCCCAGACAAGTCCAATGAGAGGCCAAAGGGGCAGCCTCGTTAGTCACCTAGACAGAGACTGGAGGGGAAGGGGTGGGGGAGGGGGAGACAGCACCAGAAACCAGCTGTCCTAGGGCTGCCTTGAACCTAGTGCTTTCTACCCACTCAGTGGCCTGAACCCAGCCTGTGACAACCACATTTCAGTTATCATGCTGGTGCTTCAGGGACACAGCTGGACATACTCCCCACCCCCAGCACGAGGTAACCGAGCCTGGGGTCTCACTCCTTGGGGCCTCCTGGAGGCCTAGGACAGGGTGCTGGTCGGAAGGTGGCCATTCTGCTTCCTCCCTACATGGCTCCTATACCAACTCCTCAGTCCTCCAGGCCACTCTTGGGGTCTCCTTCTCCAGGTGCTGCAGCTCCTCCTGGAGCTGTTTGGGTTTGGTCTGACTCCCCAGAGTGAGAGACTCTGAGGGTCTGACCCTTTCTATTCCACAGGCCCAGAGCCCCCCTGAAAGCCTTTGTGTGAGTAAAGGGGCAGCAGATGCATGTGGTGTCACTGGGAGGCAGAAGGCTGCTCTTGAGGACCAAGTTCCTCACCACAGGGACGGCTCCTTCCTCCTTCCCTCAGGGCATGCTGGTTCTCCCTTGGCATTTCTCTGTGGGAACAAAAAGACAGGAGTTCCTCACTCCTGCCATCTGAACCCTCTCCCTGGCTTTTGGCCATGTCCGCTCCACGGTGCCTGCTCTCCCCTCGCCCATGTCCCAGGCCCTGTGTACAGCCTGCTCTGAATCCACTTCCTCCTAAGGCCTCTTTTTGGCCCTCCTCCCCCACTTGGAGCCACTCTGTCACCCTCTCAGGGGTGGAAGCCACACACAGGACAATTGTTTATGATAGTCCCACGTGCCCTCCCACAGGAATCAGGAATCAAGGTCCCCCAAGCCCTGATGGCCATCGATCCCTCCTGCTTGCTGGCTTGGGAGGAGCCGCCACATCTTCCAACCCCTCAGGATGCAGGGCTCGTGTGCCCAGAGCCACCTCCTGGTCTTGACCCTGGTCACCAACTTGATGCCGTTCTCCAAACTCAGTCACTCCCTGTGCTTCAGTTCAAGCCCCCAGCTGTCTGTGGTGGCCCCAGGGTGGTCCTCCTATCTCTTCCCCAAGCCTGTCTGTCCCTAACCCTGTGCACCCTACTCTCTTGCTGCGGGTCCCTGTTCAGTGTCTCCGTGCTGTGGCCCAGCCTTCTGGCCTCCAGCCAGTCCCTTACCCAGCCCAGAGGGATCTTTCTGCTAGGCTCATCCCTGCTCCTCACCCTCAGCCTTTTTGTGGTTTTACAGAGAAAAGCACAATTTCAGGCTGACAGGAATTCCTTTCGTTGTCTGGCATGCCTCACTAGTCACCTGAGCTAGCAGTGTTGGCTCCCAAGTGTGACGTGGATTTAGGCCCCCAAGGCTATTCCCGATGCTCAAAAAGTCCTCATTCCTTGAACCACTTATATTTTTCTCATGCCTCTATTTTTTGGGGTTATTTGAAAAATAGGGTCTCACTATGTACCCCAGGTTGGCCTTGAACTCAGTGATCCTCCTGCCTTAGCCTCCCAAGTATTTTCCTTTTGGTTTTGGTTTTTTTTTTTTTTGAGACAGGATCTGACTATGTAGTTTACACTGGTCTTGAGTTCACTGCAATCCTCTTGCCTCAGCCTCCAAAGTGCTGGGATGACAGATGTGCACCACCACATGTGGCTACAGTTTTTTTGTTGTTGTTTTTTCTTTTTTTGCAGTACTGGGGATGGAACTCTGAACCTTGTACTTACCAGGCAGGCGCTTATGCTGCTGAGCTATATCCCTGGCCCAGTGGCTACAGTTTTAAGTTACATGATTCCTAGCAATGTTTTATAAAAAAGAAAATAAAAGCTACCACTTAACTTGTTCTTGCTTTTTGTTCTTGGCAGGTCCACGCCAACAGGGCAGGGGTGGTACCCCATTTGGCTTGGGGCTCTCAATAAATGTCTGCTCATTGACTGGGGTACACTGAAGGTACGATGGGGCCTCTTAGCCTTGTGCTCTCCTCTGCTCACCTGTCCCCCATCTGGGACTTCAGATGTAGCCTCAGGCTCCTCACTGGGCTCCTGGGGGACCTCTCCCCACTGCCACACTCCACACAGGGGACTGGAGAGAGCGGCACCTGCTGCTTCTTGTTTCTGGGAAAGAAAAGTTGTTTCTGAGATCAGGAGGGGCCACACTGGGGAGAGGTGGAGACGGATGCAGCTGTAGGCCTGAGGAGGAGGCACGGAAGGCCTGCTATGAGCCGGAATGTGGACGCAGGACCAGGGACAGGGCGGGGGGAGGCACGAGGTGGCCACAGGGGTGGATGTGACAGGGCTGAGTCAGCATGGACCTGGGTTACCAACAGATTTGGGCTTGGCATCTGAGGTACAAAGAGAGTTTAAGAACAGCTGAGTTTAGGGTGGGAAGCTCTTGACAGCAGTGTGATTTAGGGGCTCCCCAAGAGAGGTCTGGGGCCATGGGCCAGGCTACATGTGAGCATGAGTGGAGACACACTGGAGTTCTGTCTTGGTGGCCTCCAGTAGAGTCCAGGGCTGTGAGGCGTACCTGCCAAATGGCCTCGATCTCTAAACCCAGCGATGGGGGCAGTGGCGTAGTCCAGCCTGCTCCTCCTCCTGCCTGGGCCCCTTCTAGTATCCTGGCCACAAAGACAGATGGGGCGCTGCTTCCCTCTGTTGCCACTACCAGTCCCCACCCGGCTGCCCTCCAGCCACTCACTCATCCGGTGCCGCCTGGGCCTGGCTCAACCGCTCCTCCAGGTGAGAGATTTCCCGCCTCAGCTCCTGCAAGGGAATGGAGCCTGCAGGACGCTGGCTTCGCCACTCTGCCCCTGCCCTGGCCTTTTACATCCTCTCTACTTCCCCAGACTTGCAGTGCCAAGGAACCAGGGGATGAGGGCACTGACACATTCAGCTGCAGGGACAGAGAGAGAGACAGCCAGAGAGAATACAGGAAGGCAGGCAGATGTGGGGAGCCCTGGAAAAATGAGGTGTGGATAGTAACAGACTGATGCACAGAGGGGCAAGAGGAACACAGTGTGCGAGAGACTCTCAGAGACAGGAGCCCACAGCGGCCCCAGGACACACACATTCTACCCAGAGGCAGAGACAAGGGCTGCAGGGAGCCGGCCTAAGACATCACAGAGATGAAGGACAAAGGGGGAGGAAGGAGGAGAGCAAGGACGACAGGGTAAGAAGTGGGAAACAGAGCTGACACTCCATGTGCGGGCTGGGAAGTGGTGCAAGGAAGGGAGGCAGAGGTGTCCTTGGTGGTGGGGTGCTGACCTGGATGGTGGCTCTGTCCTCCTCCACTGTCCGGGCCAGGCTCTCGGTGTGCCGTGCGCACTGGGAAAGCACAAAACAGCTGTGTCCAGGCCCAAGCCCCGAGGCTGCTGGTGATGGGGCACTGGCTGGAGCTGAGAGGGACAGGGCAGAGGGGATTCCAGACCCCGTGGGCTGCGCTTGTGACCTCTCTGGAACCAGGGGACAGATGTGCACGAAGGGCAAATGTTGTCTTCCCAGGCCCTCACCTCGGAGAGCATGGCGTCCCGCTGGCAGATGAGGCGTTCACACTCATAGAGCTGCCGCTGCCAAGGAAGAAGCCCGTCCATCTCTCTGACCTCCAGGGTGCCCTGGCCTGGTCGCCTGTCTGCCCCCCTTTCCCATGGCCTCTCCACAGCCTTCTATGACAGCCTGGATGTTAGCTACACAGAGGGGTTCAGCAGGGTTGCCTGGAGCTGGATTGCTGGATCCTGACAGAGGAGCCCTGCACTCAGCTGGCCTCAGTAGCTGAACCCACATGGTGACAGTGGCCCTGGGGAGGGGTGCAGCCTGGTAGCAGGCAGAGGCAGAACCTTTAAAGCATCCTTCTCTATGGCCAGCTCCTCACTCCTCCTCTTCACTCTATCTCGCTCAGCCAGCAGCTTTCCGTTCTGGAGGAGAAAGACACATGGGACAGCTGCTTCAGCACTGGTGACACTGATGCTAACAGCTATTAGTTGCTGAAAACTTACATGTCAACTTAGTCCTCAGTCCCCATTTTAAAGATAGAGGCACCTCAGGAACAGAGACATGTGACTTGCCCTGGTCCTAACACCTGTTGATGACCACTGGTGAGCACAAACATTCCCAGTAGCGTCCACGCTGCCCGATGAGCGTGCAGGATACATTCACACAGCTCCTTAGCTCCATATGACATTCATCTTTTTGAGACAGGATCTCACCAGGTAGCTCAGGTTGGAGTTGAACTGCCCATGTGGCCCCATGGCTGCATAGCTCTATGGCCTGGAACTCCCTGCCATCCTCCTGCCTCAGCTTCCTAAGCGCGGGTCTAACATGCATGTGGCACCATGCCCAGCTTAGTTTGTTGAAAGAAGATCAGAACAAGGTTTACCATTGCTTTTGGTCAAAATGTGTCAGTTCTTTTAATCTACCAGGAAGTTCTCTCACAGGTACATTTTGAGCCTTCATCTGTGGCAGAATCCAGGTCATCTGTCCTGTGGAATCCACGCATTTGGATTAGGCTGGCATCCTTTTGGTTCCCAGTGGTTGCCCAGGAGCTCAAGCAGGCTCCTGGGCAATGTCCCATCCTAGCTGAGAATAGCACCATAGGTCCCAGCTTTGCAGAGGGGTTGTGGGGAGGGTACCTAAGAACCCTGACCAAGCTCACAGAGCAGAAGTAGATGCAAACCCCAGTGACGAGTTCAAATCCCTTGTCTGTAATCTTGGACTCTCCTCCATACCAGATTCGGTGCTGAGAATGGGGGACCAGGCAAAGCAGCCTCATTCTGGCCATGGGAGCGGAAGGAAAGTAGAGGTGACCCAGGGCAGAGGGTGCCAAAGCAAATTCCAGAGGTGGGCCCTAGGAGGCCCACTGAAATCTGGCAGCAGACAGCAGTGTCTGGGCTGCAGCTCTGAGGGAAGCAAGAGGGCCAGGAGTTGGCAGCCATGCCAGTTGCAGAATAGGAGTTCAGCATGAACAGGCCAGCACTCTGTGGCTGAGGCAGGAGGATAACAAGTTTGAGCCCAGCCTCTATAACTTAGCAACTCAGTGAGACCCTGTCTCAAAGTGAAAATTAGAAAAGGGCTGGTGAGGGGATGGGGAGATAGCTCTGTGGCACAAATGCTTGCCTGGCAAGTGCAAGTTGTGAGTTCGAACCCTGGTCTCTCAAAAAAAAAAAAAAAAAAAAAAAAAGGGTTGGTGATGTAGTTGAACGTGAAGCCCAAGTACTGCCAAAGGAGAACAGAACAAGATGAAACAACCCAGTCCAAATTTCAGCCTAATGTTTCCATGTAGCAGAAGCCTCCCAAGCTACATGGAGTCGAAGCTGTCACAGAAGGGACGTCAGGTATCAGGTACCGTCAGAAGCAGCCCAGAGTTCTTCTGGTGCGCCCTCCTCTGGTGCCTAGAGGACACCGAGGCCAGCTCTGCCTTGCTTCTGCTGGCTAGGCTCCAAGTCCTCCATCAGCAGCCCTCACTTTGCTCGCTCTGTCTCAGCGGGCCTGGGCAGCCAGGTAAAGGGCAGAGAAAGGACAGGAGGGAGTGCTGTGTCAACATCTGTCCACCTGGTGGGGACTGCGGGCCAGATTCTGGGCCCCTCCGTGGGGCGCTGGTTACTCAGCTGCTCCTGCAGAAACAAGAGTCAGCCCTCGTCCTCCTTCAGAAGGCCATGAGTCAGGCCATGAGTCGCTCTGGGCGAGTGTCACGTTACTGGCATTATCCTCCATAACCGTAACCTGAGAACTCAATCTATAGCTGCTCCGCAGGCAGCTGCGGTGAGGGTGGCGACCCAGAATAGCTGCAGCTTATCAGCAAGTCAGAGCCCAGGAAGTGCTGGTGCTCTCGGCCTGCAGGAGCTGCTGGTACAGTGAGGATGCAGGGACTGCTGGTTTTCACTCCCCTGCTCGTCACCTCTGTGGTCCTCAAGGAGCCACTCTTATGCCTGAAGACAGGCGAGTCCCAGCCTCAGCCCAGAGGTGAATGAAGAGGGACATCTTGGCAGATTCAGGGCACCTAGCAGCCACTGTCCCTTATTTGCCCCACATATTAGCTGCTGAAAGTCAGAGCCTCTGCCATCCTCCTTTGCATGGGGGGACAGTGATCCCCTGTCCTCAGTTAGAGAGGTCTGTGGAGGGTGGAGAGTGGAGCACCTGGCCTCTGGAGAAAGCTCTTCCTTCTGATGAACAAGGTGCCATCAGATGGGCATTTGCTGGGCCGCACTTGTGACCTCTCTGGAACCAGGGGACAGATGTGCACGAAGGGCAATGTTGTCTTCCCAGGCCCTCACCTCAGAGGTCAGGAGCTACTGCAAACATTTGTGACCATGGGCTAGAAACAGATGAATAAGCCAGCGAGGCAATAAATGAATCTGGAGACCACACCCTCTCTGAAAATGAGTGCCCTTCAGGTTGAAGCCACCATTTCTTCAGAACTCCATGAGCATGTTCTAGACCATCAGTGGTCAGGTTATGTTGGGGACCGATGTGACTATAACACTGAGATGTCAATGAGACGTGAGGAAGTGGGTGGTGCCAGGAGGAACCTTTTCTCATTCCTAGAAAATACATTCTGGGGGCCGGCGAGATGGTTCAGTGGTCTAAAGCGCCTGCTTAGGAGGGCTCAGGCAACTGTGGGGACTGCGGTTCGATCCCCGGCACCACATGCTGCGCCAGCGCCGCCACCAGGGCAGGCTGAGCCAGCCACAAAATGAATAAATAAAAGAAACAAACAAACACAACAAGCAAACAAATAAATAAATAAAATTAAAAAAGAAAATATATTCTGGAAGAAACCATCACACCCTGCCAATGCTCCATGCCTCACTCTGGGGCAGCCATCTCCTGGGGCAGACAGAAGAGCCATGAAACAACTGGCATGTCAAAATTAAGGTCCTGTACAGAGGTAGGGCTAAGAGCTTTAGAATGGATATGTGATCTACCCAGACCAGGCAGAGATGCTTAGAGCTGGGAGAGTACTGAAGAGTCAGAGAAAACGACATCTGTAGGGGCTGGGGAGATAGCTCTGAGGCACAAGTGTCTGCCTAGCAAGTGCAAAGTCATGAGTTTGAACCCGGGTCCCACAAAAAAACAAATAAACAAAAGAAAACCACACCTGTAATCCCAGCACTCTGGGAGGCTGAGACAGGAAGGTCACAAACTAAAATTCAGCCTGGGCAATTTAGCAAGATTCTTTCTCAAAATAAAAAATAAATAGTAAACTGGGGATATAGTTCAATGCAAAGCTCAGTACTAAATAAAAGACTAAAAATGAGTCCTGAGCCAGTTCCACACCCCTCAGTTGTGAGGGGTAGAGTAACAGACACACCTGCAGAGCCCCTGGCAATCTGGGAGGCTCTGCACCTTCCCAGCCCAGCTCAGATCCACTAATGGGTAATGATATGGATGCTGTGCAAGGCCCGGCAGGGCCCTCGGTGCCCACGGGAAGCAGTCAACCTCCTCTGGGCCCTGGAAGGGTGTACAGATGGCTGCGGGTGCCACCAGCAGACACAGCGAGGACTTTGAGTGCAGAGATGGGCAGGCAGCAGGCCTCCCCCGGCTGGGAACAGATGGGGAAATATCACGCATCTCCGAAGAGCGGAGACAACAAATGCCGGGAAGACCTGTGGCTTCCTGAGCGTGAGGCCCCGCGTGGAGTCCCTGCGACGCAGATGCCTACCTCAGGGTAGGCAGTGATGAGTCTCATCACTGACGAATTCCAGTTTCAGCTACAAGAACTAGGTGGGCTCAGAAGAACCATGATGACATTTTCTGTCTCAAGAAATGGGGCTTGGGAGCCGGCGACATGATTCAATGGTCTAAAGCGCCTGCTTAGGAAAGCTCAGGCAACTGTAGGGACTGCAGTTCAATCCCCGGCACCACATGCTGCGCCAGCCCCACCACCAGGGTAGGCTGAGCCAGCCATAAAATAAATAAATAAACAAACAAGCAAACAAATAAAGAAAATTTTAAAAAAAGTTAAAAAAAAAAAAAAAGAAATGGGGCTTGGATTAGACAGCTGTGAGGCTGAACTGCACTAGCAACACAGGCAGGCCCTGGCAGGTCCCTGGTGCTTACCCCTCACGATGGCCCCACAGAACAGTGAGGTCTCCCTGGCTCTTGGAGAACGGAACTAAAGCTTGGCAGGGGGTCACTGCAGCACAGGGGTGAAGCACTTGCCTTCTACACTGGAGGCCTGGGTTTTGTCCCCAGGGCCACCAAACAAAAACAAAACAAGACTTGGGAAGGGTAAGCTGAAGCCTAAAGCTGCCTGCTGTGTAAGTGGCAGAGGTGGGAGCTGAACTCAGGGCTGCCTCTGGCCTGCGGTTTTTTTTTTTTTTACTATAAGCTGTGCTAGCATATATTATGGCCGGCTTAGCCTGCCCTGGGAGTGGGGCTGGCACAGCATGTGGTACCGGGGATCAAACCGGGGATCAAACCATGGTCCTTGTAGTTGCCTAAGCTTGCCTAAGCAGGCGGTTCAGACTGCTGAGCCATCTTGCCAGCCCCTAGCAGTGCTAGCACACAAACGAGGCTGGTCAGTTCTGAGCAAGCAGCTCCTCCACGTCTGCCTGTGTTCTGCTTTGCTCACCTGTACGGGTGAGGACACTGAGCCACAGCAAGGGAACCCATGGCGCATGGCCACCTATGTGGCTTTAGGCAAGCCAGGCACCCTCCCGAGGCCACACTCTGTCAACCATGCAGCTCTTATTTTGTGTGATGTTGCCCAGGGCATTCAAGCACTGCTGGGGTGCCACAGTCCAGCCTGAGGGCTACGAGGGGTGAAGGGGGGTAGGGTTGGTGCGGCAGGGGGCCTGGTAGTGCTGGGCCTGGGCTCACCTCCTCCTGTAGGGTCTCCACCTCTGCCACCAGGTGCTGCTGCTCCTTTTCCTGACCAAGCCAGAGAAGACAAAGGCTTCATTTCCAGACTCTGCCTCCCTAACTCCCCTCCTTGCCATTAAAGAATGGGGTTGGGAGTTGGGTGTTGTAGCTCAGACTTATAATCCAAATGCTAAGGAGGCTGAGGCAGTTGGATCGCTCTGAGTTCAAGAGAAGTCTAAATTACCTAGCAAGATGCTGACTCAAAGCCAAACCAAACCATGCCAGTGAATGCCTGTAACACCATCACATGGGAAGTCGAGGCAGGAGGATCACCATGAGTTTGAGGCCAGGCTAGGCTACATAGAGTTCAAGGTCAGCCTATGCTACAAAGGGAGCCGCTGTCTCAGAAAACAAAAACCAAAACCCAAATTGAATCCAACCTGACCCAGGGTTAGAAGAATGACTCCTGCCATCACTATGGTAGGTTGAAGTGAGCAGGACCTGGAGCAACTGCTCTGGCTCCAGGAAGGCGGAAAAGAGGCACCCACCGTCTGCCGGGCCTGGGCCAGGAGGCTTCCATTCTGTTCCTCCAGGCTCTTGGCCAGAGTCTTTAGGTCCTCCAGCTCCTCATCCACCGCCTTGGCCGACTGCAGAGCCTGCTGGGTACTGATCGGGCAGGGCCAGGGAGCCATGTGAGGCGAGGAAGGTAGAGACCCACAGAGAGACCCACTCAGGCAGACAGCAGCCAGAGAAACCCCGCAGCAGGGAGGGAAGCGGCAGACACTTAGAGCAGGCCAGACCAAGACACACAGGGAGGGGACTGAGACCTAGCGGGGGCTATAGAGAGCCGGTCCCAGTCTAATGACTAGAAACTTAAAAGTGGGAGACGAAAAGAGTAGGACCATGACAGATATAAAGCACAACAAGCACAGAGGAAGGACAAGGCCAGTGACACAGAATCTAAGACAGAAGGACTGCGGTGTCTATGCCTGTAATCCCAGCACTTGGGAGGTTGAGGCAGGAGGGTCAAAAGCTCAAGGCCAGCCTGAGCTACACAGTGAGACTCTGGCTAAGGATACAGCTCACTGTGAAGGCACTGGGCTCAATCATGAGTACCGGTTTAGGGGAGAGGTCCACACCTAAAGGAAAAGATAGACAAAACCAATAAGGCCGGGGGATAGGAACACTGGGACATGAAAGAGAAAGCTAAAGCACAGACAGACAAGAGGCAAAGACTGAGAATCAAAGGTCCAAGTGGGAGATGCAGAGGAGGTTGGGCTGGCAGCAGGTGGGTAGCCACCTGCGAAGCTGTTTGCGCAGGGCCTCGATCTCCTCCCCAAGGCGTGCGGAGCCCTCCTCAGCGGTCTCCACACTGCGCTGCAGCTTGGCATTCTCCCCGGCCAGGCGCCGGTTGCTGAGCTCCAGGTCCTCCAGGCTGCTCAGCAGATCAGCAGTGGCAGGCCTGGGGAGTGAAATGTGGGGTTACTGCACTGCCCCGTGTTCTCGCCCAGGTGTGGTGGGTGGGGGGTGGCGGGTGGGAGATGGGGTTATTCTGGAGAAAGAGCCAGATTTCTCTGCTGTCCCCAAGCTTAGCAAGGCCCCTTTCTGCACCCACATCAGTCACCAGTGGGCATCAAGCCCTATCAACCTAGGCAGCTGGAGAACACAGGGCAGGGTGGGGGTGGGCCAGGCTTTGAGGATAGGTACAGCTCAGGCCTGGGGTCTTCGCCTCCGAAGCTCTCCAGGTTGGCTGGTTCCTCAGCTTCTGGGCATCCTGGAGGGGGACAGACAACAATGGGTTGGGCTCTACAGTGACTTTCAATGCTGGGGTAAACTTCTACCCTCCCCTTTGCTCTGGGGTTCCCTGCACTCCCAGGACTGGGGTACTGCCACTAGGAAGGTCTCTGGATCAAGCTTTCCCAAGCTCAGGCTGAGTCATTTGGATAACCCCCTTTCCTACTTCTTTTGCACAGTAGGGGAATCCCCAAAATTCCCCAAACCAATTTCTTTTCCCAGGCCTCCTGCGAGCTGCCAACCACCAGGATCCCTTGGCTCCTTCCTCATGGAGCCATCCAGCTCTCCCTTCTCCATCCTTTCACCTCTGTCCCCATGCTGCTCCCAGCCTCTCCCAGCCTCCTGGACTCTGGTCTCTCTCCATCCTTCCCCTCTTGCCCTACACTGGCCTGTCCTTGTGGACTCATGAAGTGGTTCAAGAAGACATCAAGAAACCTGCACTTTTGGCTTTTTTTTTTTTTTTGGTGGGACTAGGGTTTGAACTCACAACTTTGCACTTGTCAGGCAGGCACTTGTGCCATGGAGCTATCTCCCCAGCCCCTGTGCTTTTGGCTTTGTAAGGATGGAGAAATACACCTTTCTTCCTTTTCTCAGCTGGTGATAGAACCCAGTGCCTCAGCCATACTAGGCAAGGGCTCTACTGCTGAGCTACTACACTCAAGAGGCTGAGCACCTCTTAGGTGGGAGGTCCTGGGCACAGGGCAACACTAATCCAATAGGAGGGTGGGGACTAAGCAGCTGACAAATGCCTGAGAGAAAGGTGAACAGGTTTGTGAGTGAAGGGAGCAAGAGCCAGAGCCACTGGCCTGGGCAGCTCAGGCTTCCCTTCTGTCTGAGGCGCAAAGGCTGAGGAAGGTATAGGGAGTCCAGGTGGAAAACAGCCTAGACCCAGGCCCGGGCGCTATCTGTGTTGTAGAGTCTAAGGGATTGGAGAAAAACCCTCTATCATTGGGCTGCTGTAGGCAGGAAAGGTTGAAAAAATCCTAAGAAGCCCAACCCCAAAACTCTAGGAAGGATGAAGGAGCCTGCACACAGGCACTTAGAAAACCAGTCACCACCCCAGGCGAGAGCAAAGATCCTGGCCACACGTATCCCCTCCTCCGCCCTGTGGGAAGTCCCCCCACAGGCTGACCCTGGGTTCACTTGCTTCACTCTATATATAGCACTCTCACCAGATGGCAGCTGCAGGGAAGTCAGGGCTCCCTCAGAGGCGGTCTCCTCTCCCAGCTCTAATCCCCTGTATCAAAGGGATGAAGCTAAGGCCTCCCTGCAGCCACCAGGCCATCTTGACCTGGCCCTGCAGGGGGCTGTTGCTGGGTGAGGGGAGGGGCCAGGTCAGGTGAACGCTGCCCCGTAGGGAGGAAGGTGAGGCCAGATGGTAAAAGCCTGGGGCCAGATGGGAAAGCAGGAGGGGTGGGGACTGGGTTTGGGAAGGGCTGCGGAGAGCCCTGAGCATCCCGGCTTTCTCCTGGTCCAGGCCGCTCTTACTTCTACCTCAAACCTCCTATGCCTCCTCACCCAGGGCATTCCGTCCTCCCACCCCACTCCACCTACTCCTGCCCCATCTCTTTGTTTTTCTGTCCTCCTTAGAGGGTGCCTGGCTTGCAGTAAGATTTTGGGAAGGACTTCCCGGAAAGGCTGGAGGTACAGGGCCTCACCTGTGCAGCTGGCAGGCAGCAATCCAGTCCCGCATGACCACCAGGAAGGTGTCCAAGTCCACAGAGGCCTCAGAGCCCTCCCTGTTGGGGTCCAGGCTTCGGGCCAATGTCTGCAGGCGTGTGTCCTGGGGGCCCTGGCCAGTTACAGCCTCCAGGTAGGCCAGCACTTGGGTCACAGCCACAGTGCCTGGGACAGAGCGCGCACTGTGAGGGTGGGTGGCATAAAGGAACCAGGCATAGTGTGGGTGCAGGATGTCACTGGCGAGGCTGGTGGCACCCTTGCCTCTCAGCCTGGGGGACATGTTAGGCAAGTGTCTTTCTCTCTTCTAAGTCAAATTTTCCACCTGGAAATCGGGCCCACTCACCCCACCACAACAAGTGGACCAATGAGGACCAAGCTGAGGGACAGCATCTTTGTCCTCCCTTGGGCCCAGGTTTGCCTCTCATCTTCTTTTTTTTTTAATTTTATTTATTTATTTATTTGCTTGTTGTGTTTGTTTGTTTCTTTATTTATTCATTTTGTGGCTGGCTCAGCCTGCCCCGGTGGTGGCGCTGGCGCAGCATGTGGTGCCGGGGATCGAACTGCAGTCCCCGCAGTTGCCTGAGCCCTCCTAAGCAGGCGCTTTAGACCACTGAACCATCTCGCCGGCCCGTTGCCTCTCATCTTCTTGAATGAAGCTTCCCACAGTCACCCACTGTTTCTGCAGGAGCCCAGGAAGGAGCCTTGCCCAGTCCTGTCGCTCCCATCCCCATCCTGCTCTGGGGACCCAGCCTACCCCACCCACCTGTCTTCTGAGGGTCACAGGCTTCAAACGTGGAGTTGAGTATCTGCTCCTCTAAGCTGAGCAGTGGCCCCGGGCTCCCATCCTCCATCTGCTCCCAGTGGGAAACTGAGCCTGCAGTCAGAGGGCAGAGAGGAGGAGGGCGACACTGTCCTGGCCCTTAGGCTCCCGGGGAAAAGGGATTCAATTACAGCTGGCTAGGGCAGGGGTGGGGGACAGTGGAAGCTTGGGTGGGCAGACACGAAGGTCTTTGAGCCCCCTCCCCCAGTGTGTCTCCCATCTTTCAGCCCAGCAAGTTCCCTGCTCTGCCTGCTACGTCCAAAGGGCTTGGGAATACATAACAAGCTCTGCGATCGGCCAGGCAGGCGGGCTCCTGCTTCTCCAGCCCCACCAGCCAGGCTCAGAGGGGCCAGGTGTGGGGGAGGGCAAACAAGGGAGGATTCTGGGAGGAGATGAGGGCGAGCCCCACCCCCACAAGCCAGGAACAATCCAATAAAGCGCGGGCCGCCTGCATCGATCCCACCCGCTGCATCTCCGGTCTCCCAGCCCACCCCAGAGAGCTGGGCTCTCTCCTCCCTACATCCCCAGGCAAAGCTGCCACCATTGGAGCCAAGTCCTGGGCCAGAGCCCCAAGATGCAAAGGGATAGGGGATCCCAGCAGGGCAGGCAGCAGGGGTGGTGTGTGTGGGGGATCAGGAGCTGGATCTAGGTGCCAGGCAGACCCGCCTCTGAGCTGCCTATGCCTGTGGTAAGCTCGCTTCTTCTTCTGGAGCCTCAAATACCACACCAGTAAAGTGGGGGTGGGGGTGGGTAGAGGGCCCCCCACTTACCAGGCTTGGGAGGACTAGAGGACTAGCTGTGTGTGTGTGCGTGTGCGTGCATGCGCGCGCACGCGCGCCCCAAGGAACTGCTTGCTCACTGCTAGCTCCGCATGGCCTGTGTGCACACACATGCTCTGTGACACAGGAAGACCTCTCCACAGGCTGGCCCCACTGCTCTCCCAGGCCAGCAGCCACCTTCCAGCTCCCTAGCACAAGCGGCTGGTAGCGGCTTCCTGAGCGAAGGCTGCAGGGTCAGGGAACCTGGGCTGCAGCTTGAACATGGGCCAGTGTTTGGTGCGAGGGACCCTCTGAGCTGCTCCCCTGGGGCACAGATGCTGTGTTGCCTTCCTAGGGGAGAAGGCTGTGGCCTCAGGAGAGGCTGGGCAGAAGGCAGAGATGTGGTGACAGAAAGGATACTTGCTTGTGGAGCCTTATTAGGTGCCAAGCCTCTTCCGAGCCTTCACGTGAACATGGGAGGCTGCTCTCCTCAGCCCCACTTTAACAAATGGTGACACAGAGGCACAGGACTTAGGAGCTTGCCCTTGCTCTTGTCCAGCTCAGGAAGCCTTTTCTGTTCCCAGACTTATCTCCATTTCTCTCTGATCTTTTTTTTTTTTCTTTTAGGGAAGGGTCTACAGGGTGTTCAAGATCTCACTACTAGATGGACTCGTAGTGATCCGCCTGCTTACAGCCTCCCAAGAGCTGGGATTATGGGTAAGCACCCCCACTCCCAGTCTCAACTGCTGTCTCAGGTGCCCTGGGGGTGGGGCTGGCATGGCATGCCTGGGGACTGAATCTCGGGCGCCTGCACCTGCTTGCAGGTGTTTTAATTCGCTGAGCTATTGGCTGGCCCTTTCTCTCTGATCTTTCCATCACTTTTTTTTTTTTCCTGGTACCAGGGATTGAACTCAGGACCTTGTGTTTGCCAGGTAGGCCCTTCCACCACTGAGCTATCTCCCAGCCTGATCTTTCCATCTTTTCCTGGATCTCTCCCCATGTCCTGCCTGGCTCCAGGTCTCTGGTCCTCACTTTCCATCTCTCCACCTCTGTGCGTCTCTTCCCATATCTCGGCAACTCTCTTCCCCAGCCTTCTTCTTAGTCTGTCTCTTTCCCCTCCTTGCTCTGTGTTTGCTGTCCCCCTGCCACCCCTCCAGTCTCTGCAGCCTTCTGGGTGTGTCTTCCCTTTCCTGTGGGAGCCTCCCAAGCTGGCTCAGCCCTGGCCCGTGGTTCTTGGTGGCTGCGCGCCCTCTGCTGGTGCAGGTGATGTTTAGCTGGTGGTCACCAGCTGGTCAGCCTGACTTCTGCCTCCTCGTTTTGGTGTGGGCCTGAGACCCCTCTTCATAAGCCTCTCGTGGCCAGTGGCCAGGCCTAGGCCTTGGGAAAAGCTTCAGACTGTGCTAGGGGACACTGGGGAGCCTCGGAGAAAGGCACACCACTTCTTCCATCAACATGGGCTCCCTTGAGTGGGAGCAGTGGCCCAACAACACCTTCCCCCAAAGCTGGCTCTGCATCCATCCACGTGTGTGACACAGTGACAGTCCCTGTTGTGGTGGCAGGCATTGCACCAACTCCTACGTGTGGCTCCTGTGTACTTGTGCCGGGGTCAGTGGACCCTGGGATGTTGTTACTGTCAAACACATACTAGATTTTGACAAATTCACTTGAAAGGAAAGCCTCAGTACATTTTCATACTGCCAATAGTGTAGAAGACACAGTTTGGGTATACAAGGTTAAAAATCTATTATTACCATTCATTTTGCCTGTGTTTTTTCCTTTTAAAATAAAGATTACATATGTGACTTGTGTGACCCTTCTGTGGGACAGCACTCTCTAGGGACCAGGAATAAACCAGCCTCAGCCATGTTCTGGGGAGAGAGAAACTAAACAGACCACAGACATGTCAGTGCTGTGAAGAGAAGTGACACAGGGAAGGGACAGGGATGACAGCACTGCTGGTTCACTGAGGAAAGAGGGGCTGGTGGTGGGTGGGTGAGGAGAAGGTTGTTCTAGTGGTGGTATGGCCTCCTTGGACCAGATGAGTGGCCTGGACAGGAAGGTGGGCACAGACAGGTACCCAGTACAGCACAACTCTCCCTACCCACCCTGCACAGTCACCTGAGCCACCTCTGCCCAGTCCCCATGCACCTCAACTACCTCCACCTCCGGGGCCAAGGTGGGCCCAGCTACTCACCTTCTGCAGCCGGCCTACCAGCCCAACTCTCTGGCAGGTCCATGGGCCACGCTTGGCTCTGCGCAGCTGTCAGCTGAGGCTACGAGCTTCTCCTCCAGGCTAGGAAAGGCAGGAAAGGGACCAGCTTCCCAGAGTGCCTGGAAGTACAAGCAGGTCATGAGCGTCCTCTGTCCAGCCTCCGTTGGGTGGGGACCCATCCTCCCTACTCCTCGCCTGGGCCCTCTGTGTTCTCAGAACCTGCTTGCCAGCCCTGCCCCCACCAGACTGCTCCTACTCTGGCCTGTTTTATGGTTGGCAAAACAGGACCTCAGGAGTGGGTGGTAGAGATCAAAGGGTAGTAGTGGGAGGGGACCACTACTCCCCTTAGGGAGTCAGGGTGATTCTCTTTACTCTCCTACCTTGGGTCCCCAGCCTTGTCCCTTTGGCCTGATTAATCTCTACTCTCCTTTCCCACACCCATGTCCCAGGGGCTTCAGGCCACACATCCCCAAGCCTTTAGGTCATTCCCATGGGGCTCCAGAGCTGACCTGCCCTTTCCTTCCCTGGTTTCCCAACACCATGAACTGGGTCTGATAGGATTTGCCCACAAAGGCAGCCCCTCCCCCAATTACACTGAATTCTCCAGTAGCTCTTAACTGTATGTACCCCGTTCCTCAAATTAGCCCATATATCTCCATCTCTGGTCTCTGCCTGGACACTGAGCTCGTTTTCCTATCTCTGCTCCCTGAAAAGTGTTTCTTACCTGCACCCAGGACAAACAAGGTGTGTCTGGGCTTCCCACATGGTCCTGGCAGCTGAGATTCTTTTATTCTTGCCACTTTATTTGGAGTTTTTGTGTTTTTGGGACATGACCCTACTATGTAGTCCAGACTGGCCTTGAATTGGAGGCAACTGTCCTGCCTCAGCCTCCTAAGTGCTAGGATTATAGGTGTGCATCACCACGCCTAGCTCAGCAGCTGGCATTCTTGTTTTATCTTGTATTCAGACCATCGACTCCTGCGCCACTTGTGCCAGTCTGGCCCTGTCTGTCCTGTTCCCGGCTCTCCTGTGGCTCCCTAGTATCCCTGGATACTGATGTTGGGAGTGACACATGCAACTCCTTGACATTTTTTGTCACTTTGCTCTCTCCCTGACAACCCCTGAGTTCTTCACTCTCTGACGCCCATGGGTGCTCAGCATCACCCCCCAAACTTGCTGTTCTCAGGAATGGTACCTGAATATCTTCAGGCCCAAGCTCCACACCCCACCTCTGCTTGTCTGTGGTCCTACTCCAGGCTCTCAGGCCCCTGGGGAGACCTTCTGGGACAGTGAGGAACTCCCTTGTACCCTGACCAAGTCCTGCCTGACCCCTAGCATAACCAGGTTGACCATTCTACTTAGTGTCCCAACTCCATAGTACTTTTCAGCAGAGAAAGGGTGTTTGCAGCAGTTATACTAGCCACAGGACCCCTGGAGCTGACAGGCACCCAGGAAAAAGTCAAGGAGGGTGGCAGGGCCATCCACTCCTTTTCCTCACCACATGACCCCAACAGCCCACTCTCTGGTAACAGATGCCATCTGCTAGCTGCAGTTTCTCCATGTCCTGTAGTGGGTCCCAGAAAAAAGGTCCCTGGATGGATACAGGGGATGATGGCCAGGGCCCAAGGATGTGTGTGTCCCCCAAAGGTCCTGACAGGCCTGGAGCTCTGGCAGGTCAAGGGACAATGTCCTGAGGAACCTGGCAGGCCGCTGTCACTGGAAGAGTCTGAGGGGACTTTGTGGGGAGGGTTTGAGACAGGGTCTCACTATGTAGTCTAGGCTGACCCAAAACTCATGGCAACCCTCCCACCTCAGCCCCTGGAGGTGCCGTGGTTGCAGGTTTGTGTCATCGTGCCTGACTGGGGAGATGGACACAGAGCCGGGAAAGAGCAGGTCCAAGCGGAGCTTTGGGGAAGCAGCATTTGGGGCGGGGGGGTCTCTGGCTGGATTTGGGGACTCATGAGTTTCTCAGCCGCCCACAGACTTTCAGGTTTCTGACAGGATTCCGGGAGGCCGGTCTCTAAGGATCTCAAGGAAACTCACAGGCTCTGAAAAGGGCAACAGAATTTGTGGGAGATTCTGAGAGAATTTCAGGGGTCACCTGAAATTTCCTAGTGGGTTCCTTGCGACATTTCTGGGAGAATTTGGCCAGGGTTCTTAAGAATCTAGTTTTGGGGAGTCTCTCATATAACTTCGGGAGTTTTGTCAAGATTGAAATGCAGCGTTCTAACAGGGGTGCTGTGGGCAGCTGTGCCACGGGCAGGATGTACCTGAAGTCGTGTCCCACAGCTGGGACACAGCTGAAGGCCTCGAGCGAGGAACGGCCGTTACTTGCGGGCTCGCAGTAGGTGCGCGCGCCCTTCCCTCCAAAAAACTTCCTGCGTGCGCGGCGCCACGAGCCCTTACGTCTCTAAGCCCCGCCCCCGAAGACTCCTCCCACCGCGCAGGCGCACACTGAGGGTAGGCGCGCCGCGCTAGTCAGTCTTGTGACTGCGCATGCTCATGACCGCCCTGGAGGGGCACCCAATGTTTAGGAGTGGACAGGTGCGCGCCTGCGGAGCGCTGGGGCGCTGAAGAGCTGTGGGGTTTGCTGTTGGTGGCACAGGAGGAGGGACATTTACCGGGCATGGTGGCGCACTCTATAATCCCAGCGCTGGGGAGGCTGAAAACGGGAAGATCACTGAGTCTGAGCTGCGTAGTGAGACTGTGTAACAACCAATACATTTACTGTTTTTTTCTTTTTCTTTCTTTCTTTTTTTTTTAACAGATTTATTTATTTATTTATTTTAATTTTATTTATTTATTTATTTGTTTGCTTGTTGTGTTTGTTTGTTTCTTTTTTATTTATTCATTTTGTGGCTGGCTCAGCCTGCCCTGGTGGTGGCGCTGGCGCAGCATGTGGTGCCGGGGATCGAACTGCAGTCCCCGCAGTTGCCTGAGCCCTCCTAAGCAGGCGCTTTA
>PVKN010011203.1:0-21916 GCA_004027915.1 Capromys pilorides | reverse complement strand
TTCCTTTTTTTTCTATGCCAGTGTCTCCTGTATTTGTTCTGGGTGGGGCTAGGGTCCTGAGAGTGCATTTTGCTCCTTCTCTTTGTCATTTTGTATAGCCCTGCCTTCTGACCTTTGGCAATGAGTTTTGATAGAGTTCTTACCTTAGCACCAGATCTGGATCTACCAAGTTGAAACTTGACCAGGTGGGTATGGCTTGAGTCTGGCTGCTGTGCTCCACTTCTTCCTGCCGCAGCCCTTGCTGCTGTGCCACTCTGGCAAGATGTTCTGCTCCTGGATCAGCTGGGTGGGTCTTGCTTCTAGTCCCTCTGCAAGGAGTTCTGCAGGGTTCCACACTGGGCCTGTCTGATGGAGGAAATTCCACACACACACACCAGGCCTGGGTGCTGGCTAGAAAGAAGATCTGGCAGGCCCCGAGGCTGCCCCACTCACACAGAGAACAGACATGTTTAACACGCTGAGATTCAGCAATATTTAGCATCCCAGCTGCACTGAAGCTCATTCTAGACCAGCATGGATTCACCCTAAGTGTGAACTGTTTCCAGCAGTCTAGTTTGGGGAGTCACAATCAGAGTCCGTGGCTCCGAGGATTTCTCATTCTATCTTCAGAGGTTCCCCTGGCCAAAAAAAGAAAAAGAAAAAGAAAAACAGAGGTTCCCCTGTCAACTTGGTTCTCTTTCAGGATTAACACTTCATACCACAGAGCACTGGCACTGTTGCAGTTGTCCCTGAGGAGCTCAGTTGTTCCTGGGAGCAAACAGAGGTCTTAACCTTGGCCCCAGGGCAGACCCAAGAGCCCTGCTGAAGCTGAAGCCCAGTCTTTCCTTGGGTCAGGCAGATGGAGGTGCTTCTTGTAAGGTCAGGCTTCTTCATGTCCCTGTGAGACTGCCAGCTGGAACAGCAGCTGTGCTCCTGATCACAGCCCAGCCCAGGTCAGAGAGCAGCCTCCTACTGGCTGCTGCCCAGAGTTGAGGGAGCACTTGCTGAAGGTGGATGGTGAGGCCTGATCTCCCAACTTGTGAGGATTCACTGAGATGGTGCTTTCATGAGGTCCTGAGCACAGTTCCTGCAGGTGGCTGCACACACGGGGATGCCTGTCTTTAAGGTTGTGTGTGGTACTGCTCCCTTCTTCCTGTGAGGATCACAAAGAAAATGTTTCCCTGGTCCCAGCACCAGAAATACAGTTCACCTTGGCCAAAATGAGAGTGCCCTGCCCAGAGCCACTTACAAATATCAAAATATTGTTTTGGAGTTCGCAACAAGTTTAAAAACTCATAAATGAAGAATCATTGTAGTTTATAAGTCAAAGCCAAAAGAAGTGACCAGAAGACCTGATGAATTCAGCTTCAGAGGTCTTCCTGCGATTAGTCTCTAAGTGAGCCCTGAGCTACAGAAATATCTCGCATTTACTGAGGGCTCAAGGCAGGCTAAGAACGTGCATAATTACTTCGGTGAATGCCAACTACCCTTTCTATTGACTTCAGCATGTTCCTAACTCTAAGTTTACCCTCAGTACAACAAAAAAAGAAAAAAATCCCAAGCAAGGGATCAAAGAACAAACGGCCAGCGGGAGAAGCTGTTATTTGTAGCCTTGAATCCCACCCAGCTTGCCAGAATTTACAATGGAGACAACAGTTCTCCTTGGGCTCTGTTTATTGCTCTATCTCACTCGGAACATTAGACTTTTATCTCATATCTGTATTTCTATAAAGCATGTAACCTAGAAGTGCTTCAAAAATTAAGAAAATTTAACATTTTTTTTTAGACCGGTAATTGAACTCAGGTCCTTGAATTTGCCAGGCAAGCACTTATTCTACTGAGCTATCTCCCCAGCTCCAGGAATTTCTCTTGAATGCAAAAAAATTGTGTATATAATAGTCTGGTTTACTCTCCTAAGATTTGCTGTCATAAAATAGGCACATTGTGTTGGCCTTCCATTGTTGTCACAAAAATATGTGACCAAAACCATTAAAAGGAAGAAGACTTACTGTGGCTCACAGCTTCATGGGTTCACATCTATGGTCTCCTGGGCCTGTCATTTTGGGCCCATGACAAAGGAGAACTTCATGGTGCAGAGCATGCTGAGAAGCAAAGCTGTTCAACTCAAGGTAGTTGGGAAGCAGAAAGAGTGGGGGCACGGTCTCCACATCCCCTGTCAGGGCGCTCCTCCAACTGGGCGCACCTGCTAAAGTTTCCACCACTTCCCAGTAACACCATCAGCTGGAAACCACGTCTTCAACACATGGGCTTTTAGGGGACCCTGAACATCCAAACCATAACACTAATCTATGCTAAAAGTTCAACTGGGGGGCTAGGCACAGTAGCATATTGCCTTCAGTCCCAGCTTCTCAAGAAGCTAAAACAGCAGGATCACCAAGTACAAGGCCAGCCTTGGCAACTCAATGAGAACTTCTCTCAAAATAAAATTTAAGACAGGGCTGAGGATGTAATTTAGAGCTTCCTGGGCTCAATCCTGGGTACTGGACATAAAAATGCCAATACAGTATTAAATCACATCTACCTAAAATCAACTGCTCCTGCAGTCACTGTAGTAGATGTAAGGGCTGTAGGTTGTGTCATTTAAAATTGATTGTTGAGATGACTAGATTAAGGCCTGCTGGAATAGCGATTGGATTGGGAGAGTGCTAAGCTTATCAGTGGGTAAGCCTGCTGCTAATTCTATAGGCAAAGGGTCTATAAGGACGTGAGTCCTATTGGAGGAAGGAAGTCATGGGTGATGAACCTGGGGATCATATCTTGTCCCAGGGCCCTTCCTCTGTGGTCTTCCTTTGCCCTCTGCTTCCTGGATGCCACTGAACAGATTTTCTCAGCCTCATCCTTCTTTCATGGAGCCAACTAACCATGGATGGAAAGCTCTGAAACCATAAGTCAAAATAAAGCTTTTCTCTTTAAGTTATAGGTATCAAGTGTTTTGTACCAGCAGCAGGAAAGCTAGTGAATACAGTAAAAATTATTTACAACAAATACTATATTAATGTTAATCATCTGTGTCTGAGCTCTTTTTTTGCTGCAGTAACTTGTATGTTAGAGTAAAATATGATTTCTGGTGATTTTCATCTTTTTTACAATGTATTTGGTACAGGGTCTCACTATGCAGCTCAGACTCATAGTGATCCTCCTGTTTTCAGCCTCACCAGTGCTGGGATTACAGATATGTTCTACCACAGCCGGTCTCATATGTCCAAGGACAGAGCTGGTGCAGCATGTAGTGCTGAGGATCAAATCCTGGTCCCTGCACTTACCTAAGCAGTCATTTAGTCTGCTGAGCTATCCTGCTGGCCTGACTTTCATGTTTTGTTTTGTTTTGTTTTGCCATGTACAATACACCTAAAATATTGTCTAAGGTGAATCAGCTATGTTATTGATGAAGATTCTGTTAGGCAGCAGGTTATTAGTAGTTATATTTTTGAGAAGTCAAAGCTATACTCAGATTTTAGATTGAGTGCATATAGGAGATGAATGTCCCAGCCTGAGCTGTTCCAGGGTCTACTGCAGACAACTTCATACTCTGCACATCTTACACACACAGTGACATCTGTACCGAGCTGTTTACTTTTTCATTGTTCACTGTGAAACTCAGAGAAATGTGTGGTCTAGCAGAATATGCAGATTGCTGAGCCTATGACTGTTTCCTGGGCCCTTCATGGCTGCTTTTTATCTTTTTTCCTTTTTCCCCTTTGTTTTGTTCTCTCCATTCATTCTTCTTATGTTGTATCTTATCTTGTATGGACACATGTAAGCATCTTCAACTGCCTCCTAGAAAAAAATGTAGATGCGTGTATTCTAGGTATTTCAGCCTAAAATTAAGTAAAACAACTGGATAACTCTATTTTTATTGTAGCTGTCAGAGCGAGCATGCAGTGCACTTTGTATTTGCAGTTTCCCATTAACTATTAGCTCTGAGCACCTTTCCTTTCCTTTTCCTTGTTTCTTTTTAGTATTCTCCATCCTACTCTTTCTCCCTCTTTCCCTCCCTCCCCATCCTCTCTTTCTTCTGGAAGTTGAACCCAGAAGGGTTCAAGACCTGAGCATCTTTTCACACACTTAATGGCTATTTGTAAATATCATTTTCAAAACATTATTAAAACCCTTTTTTATTTTATAATCAGGTTATTTTTCATTGAATTACAAAACTTGCAGTTTCGCTTAAAATATAAAAATTTGAAATGGGATATTTTAGCCCTTGCCTATAATCTCAGTCCTTGGGAGGCTGACGCAGAAACATAATGGGTTCAAGCCTGGACTGGACCATATAGTCCAGGTCCCTATCTCAAAAAAACACTTTAATAAATAAATAAACTTTAAATATTACCATTGTTTAGAATTCAATCTAACTCTGAGGGACCATGAGGACAGAGACCCCACCCATGGCCCCAACAAGTGGCCAGGCCTACCTGGCTCTCCAGCACCAGCCTCAGGACAGATCCTGCAAAAGGACCAAGACATTGGGAGATCAGAAGCAACCCCAAAGCCATGGAAGGGGTGACTCAGGACTTGCTGCTCCCATCTACCTGCCGGGGAAAGCAGGTCAGCAGTAGCAACAAGCTGGATACAGGGTGGAAGCCACAGGTTGGGAAAAGTAAATGCAATTGGGACCCAAGGTGACCAGAGCCTTGGAGCTGAAGGCCTCTCTCAGGCCTCCTGCTTTTTCTTTACTATGGTAGGTGGAAGTACTCATTTTAACTATCATAGCCAGGTATGGTAACACATACCTTTAATCCCTGCACTGTGGGAAGCTGATGTAAGAGGATTACAATTTGGAGTCCAGCCCAGGCAATTTAGCAACTTAGTGAAAGTCTGTCTCAAAATTTAAAAAAACATAGAGAGGAGAGGGGATGTAGTTCAGTGCAAAGGATTCATTTCCCACTATCATAAAACAAAAGAAAGAAAGAAAGAAAGAAAGAAAGAAAGAAAGAAAGAAAGAAAGAAAGAAGAGGAAGAGGAGGAGGAGGAGGAAGAGGAGGAGGAAGGAAGGAAGGAAGGAAGGAAGGAAGGAAGGAAGGAAGGAAAGAAGGAAGGAAGGAAGGAAGGAAGGAAGGAAGGAAGGAAGGAAGGAAGGAAGGAAGGAAGGAAGGAAGGAAGGAAATACATGGTACTGCTGGATCTCTAAGAGCAGCTTAGCCTGTGCTCTAATTCAGAATTTGGCACTCACAGGTGTTGTCCTCAGTAAATATGGGCAAAGAGTGGGCAGACCACAGAAGAGGTAAAGGAGAAGCTCTGGTGAAGCATGTTACTCTTTGCCCAAGCCTCTTGCTTCTGAAGGCTCCAGGCAGTTCATGGACCCATGACCAACAGGTGTCTCCATGGGTGCCTGCTGCCACGTGAGCAGCAAATGCCAGCAGGTCCCACGCAACATCACCTCAGTTCTCTTTTCTGTAGAAGCCCTCTTTCGTAGTCTGCAAGAATGTATGACTTTTCCTGATTAACTTGTGCTTGTTTAAGAGATAAGGGTATTTGTTCTCATAAATAAAACACCTCTAGAGTCCTGTTTTATTAGTTTCAAGTTCCAGTTCACATGTGGCCGGTTGACTCTTAGTTGAGTAATTTGAGGAGCATAGATGATCACCTGAAAGACTAGGTGCCCTGGAGGTGGCTGAGAGGGTCCTGCTCTATGTGAGCTCAAACACCAGCTTCTTTCCACAGTGTCTGCACTTTGCTTTCCCTATGTAGCCCTTTCCCTCTCAGAATGGGTATGAAATATACACGCTGAAAAAGTGAGTGAAAAGCAGACTGGGTGACAAATGTCATTCTAGTGAGAAGCGCTTTGTTAAGCAACTGACCACCTATCATGATTGCCACTTGTAGATAGATGTTTTCAAAAAATTGTGTTGTGTTTTGGGATGTTGCCTGTGGCCACATGTGCAATGATTTCCTTACCTTAAACATAGGAAGCTGGACTCTGGCTGGTGTTGGGCGCAGCTGGTGTGGTTTTCCAGAACAGGTGTAGACATTAGGTGCCCAGCGCCCGTGCCAGGTCTAGTTGTAATAGATTTGTATACACTGGGAAACTAAAACTAATAACTGCTTTCAAATACAAGTTGTGCCTGTGGAGGACATCAGGTAAGGCAAAGCTTCTCAGAGAGCAGAATTGGTGGTAAATCAAGAAATCTCCTTTCCTGTCAGGCAGACATTCCCCACAATCACTCTCCGACAGATTTTTCTAACACTGTGACCCTCTAGTGGCTTCCATGTTTCTGTTTTTTCATAGAGAATTTTGGTCATGGCTTTTCCGTTCTTATTCTATTACTGCACGCTGACTGGTAATAATGGGGCAGGTCACATTCTGTTATTCACTTACGGATTCTGAGCCACAACAAATGTGTCCACCTGTGAGCCTGACTCATCCAGATGTGACAGCAGTGGTAACTGGACTTTCTTATCTTTTTCTTTCTTTGTTTTGTCTCTTTCCTTCAGTTCTGAGATAGAGTCTAGGGCCTTTGTCTATGCCAGGTAAATGGGCTTTCCTTGAGCAATACTCTAACCAGATTCTGCTATATTTTAAGCATTAGATAGGAACAGTCTTTCTATTTGAGCCATTAGGTTGTACTCTGTGCTTTGGGATAGCTTAGTTGTATCCTACTTAATACTGTTTTAAAACTTTCAATTTGGAACATCACATAAGAAGCTCTTGTGACTCAATATTATGCTTTATATCTAAATTGATGGGTTTCTGCCCATATGGGCAGAACTCTGCCAAAGCCATCAGGACCCCAATCCAATATGGCCTGGGATTGCCCAAAACTTGGAAACACCCCTGCATCTTACCACTGACTGGACTTGTTCAAACTCACCCATCTTATACTTGTTCCAGTTTGCACTGCCTTCTCTCACCATTCCTTCCAGCAGAACCCAGGAAAAAAAGCTCTGGGCAGTTGTTGGCACTTCCTGTCACACAAGGACTAACATACGAGGCATTATAAACCCAGATGAGAAGAATGAATGAATTAGGTGATTTGGTTAACATGAGTAGAAGCTACATCTGCCTCATCCTTTAAATATTTGCTTTGGTTTGTGTCATAGGGATCTTGGCTAAGGGGCTTATTTTGAATTCTTGGTACTGTCCTGTTCTCCTGATAGTCACTGAAGTCTCCCTAGTACTGTATATTTGCTCCAAAAGAATTACACATGCACACATAGCCATGTGGTATGTGCTAAATTATTTCTCTGTAACTGCAATGATAGGAACTCCAAAATATCTACAACTCTAAGAAAGCTATAACCTGTGAAAGGCTTACTGAAACTGGAAATCCACAATAACTGGGATTCTCTGAGAAGAATGAGAATGTCCTAAATATTGAGCAATAAAAAGTAGTCGGGGGGACTATTCCATTTTTTTTTAATGTATTTAGTATGGGGTCTACAGGGTCTCACTACACAGATCAGGCTAACAGTGATTCTCCTGTTTTCAGCCTCCCAAGTGCTGGAATTACAGGCACTCACCACCAGTCTCAGTCAAGTCGCAGTGTACCCTGAGGGCAGGGCTGGCACAGCATGTCGGGAACAAACCCTGGCCGCTGTGTTTTGCCTAAGCAGGCACTTTAGTCTGCTTAGCTATCTGACTGGCTCCTATATTCCATAAAATTTATAGGAAGCCATCACTATGAACCTAACCAACTAATTGGCACTGGACCAAACAAATCAGTGTGGAGTCACTCATGCTAAAGTTGTATATTTTAAGCCAAAACTAAATGATGTGTCTGAGAGGAAGGAAGAGAATGATAAACAGCAATGGACTTCCTGCTCTCAAGTGACCTCCCCCACCTTAGTTCTGGGAATTGAACCTAGGCCCTTGTACATGCTAGACAAGCTATCACTAAGCTATACTCGCAGCTTCTCAAGTGACTTTTCAAAATAAAATCTAAGTCTTTGTGAAACTTTGGCTGACAGGTGTGAGCAGGGCACACCTATGACTTACAGCACACACACACACACACCCTGAAAGAGGGAAGGTTTATGGAGTTCTATTGTGTGTTACACTATTGATTGGAAAGACCTACATTTTTTCCCCAAGGTCATATTAAAAGTTGTGTGACCGTAAAACAAATATCCCCTTGAAAGGAACTCCCAAAAGTGTCAAAGTGCCTGTGGGCAGTTAAGATCCTCCACCCTCTTTCTTCTGTGTAGTTTAATCACGTTGTACCTGAGTAGCTGTAATTATTGGCATGAGACTCACAGAGACCTGCCCTTATCACCCTGTGTCAGGCATTTTCCTTTGGAGTTGGCCCAACTTCGTTTTTTCTTTTCCTCCCAGCTCTATCTTCTCTATTAAGTCAATAGGTGAGGTGCTGTATGTCTTTTGCCCTGACCAATGTTTTTTTTTTCTTTCTAAAGATGATGTGAAACTTCTTCTTAAAAATATACAGCTATTGAAGTTCCCTAATTCTTGAGGAAGCTCAGCTCTTTCAAAAATTTTTGTTATATATCACCTAAATTGTTCAACCCATTGTCATGTCATTCATGTCATAAAATTTTAGCATTTACAGTAATATCATCTTTCTCATTTCTGATATTGGAAATTTTTTTATTTTATATTTTGTTCCTTGATGTGTCTGTTATTGGAACACTGGGGCTGTGTCCTGCAGTGTTCAAGGCCAGCCTGGGCTACACAGTGAGTTCAAGACCAGTCTGAGCTGCATAGCAAAACCTGATCTCAAAACAAACAAAAAAATTAAAAGATATAACGGCAAGACAGTAGAACTCCCACTCATCAGCAGGATACTTATGGCATGCCAGTCATTGCCTAGGGGACTCTAAGGAGTTTCGAAGGGAGCTGAGGCTACCATGAAAACCACATGATCTCTTCCCCACCAGAAACTCCATATTTTTTAGGGTCTGACCCACACTGCGCTCACGCAGTGCCCATGGAAGGCCTGTGCACCCATGAGCCAGTGGCCTGCCTGATCATGCTCTGGAAAGGTCTGAGTCACAGGACAGCAGCAAGATCCTCTGTAAGATGCCTGGGGTGTGGTGACTCACAAATTCGAGTTTGGGCTTCTGAATCCATTTTGGGACCTCTGTCCTTACTGCCTAGTGGAACTCTTAACTCTTGCCTCATTGAGTCCTGTTTCACTGGGTGTATTTTACTGAGCTTCTCATGGAACACATACTACTGTAGTGTGTTTGTGAAACATAATGAACACATTTATCACATCCCTTCTCTGCTGTCCTGTCTTTCTCCATTCTCAGATACTCTTTCCTTCTCTGGTCTGTTTTACTCTTTTCTTCTAATTGTATTTTCTGCTCTGACCCTTATTTGCTTTCTTCAGTGTATTTTGAGCTTCATTTGCTCTTACTGCACTATCTCACTGTGGAATCTAGATCAGATATTTGAGATAGTTCATCTCTCCCATTACAGGCACGGGGCAGCATAACAACCCCCCTAACTACCATCCTCCTCGAGGAACCTCCTCTACTATGGAATGTGTTAAAATTTACACTCTGTCCAAAATTTCCCTTTGAAATCTTCTTTGATCAAGGATATGGAGAGGTGAGTTATTTAGTTGCCTTGGGGGTTGTCCAGCCTGTTGCTTGCTGCTTAGTGTTTCTAATTCAATTCCTCTGCAACAGAACTTAGTATGTATTCATAACAAATCCTTTTGGAAAGCTTTTCAAAGCAGAGAGATACTGAAGTTTGCTTTGATGCAAAATACTGCAAGAGAAAAAGGGAATGTGTGACTATCAGAACGAAATGTGTGGATGGACCCAAGACTGAGGCACAGCACCGGCTTAGGAGGCAAGATACTTTCCACCTGCCTCTTTAACTCATTGTTCTTTGTGGTCAGGTCTTGAGCATAACCCGAGTTCAGCAAGTATAACCCCAGGGCATTCCCAGCTCTTGGAAATTTTCAAGTTAGACTCAGTGCTACATTCCTGTAGTCCCAGCTCTTTGGAGGCTGAGGCAGGAAGATAGCAAGTTTAACAGCCTGAACAACTTAGAAACCCTGTCTAAAAGTAAAAAATAAGCTCTTTCCCATCTTGCAAGATGGCGGGCAAAAAAATTGAGACGCCAGACACGAAAGAGAAGAAACTCAAAGCCAAGAAGGCTGTTGCCAGTGGTACTGATAAAAAAGGTTAAAGGCAAAAAAGTCTAAGACGCAGCCCCACTGCAGCCGAAATTCTGTCCTGGTTAGAGGAATTGGTAGATACTCCCAATCTGCTATGTATTCCAGAAAGGCTTTGTACAAGAGAAAGTACACAGCTGCTAAATCAAAGGTTGAGAAGAAAAAGGAGAAAGTTCTTGCTACCATCAGAAAACCAGTCAGTGGGGACAAGAATTAAGGTACTTGGGTGGTTAAGACTTGAAAAATACCCAGATACTACCCTACTGAAGATGTGCCCTGAAAGCTCGAGCCACAGCAAGAAACCCTTCAGTCAGCATGTGAGGAAACTTTAAGCTAGCATCACTCCTGGCACCACCTTGATCATCCTCACCAGGTGTCACAGAGGCAAGAGAGTGGTCTTCCTGCAGCAGGTGGCCAGTAGCTTGCTGCTTGTGACTGGGCCTCTTAGCCTTAATCATGTTCCTCTACAAAAAACACACCAGAAATTTGTTGTTGCCACCTCAACAAAAATTGATATCGATAAAGTGAAAATCTCCAAACATTTCGCTGATGCTTACTTCAAGAAGCTGCTGAAACCCAGACTCCAGGAAGGTGAGATCTTTGACACTGAGAAATATGCCAGATTTAAGAGCACTGCAAGGTGGATCAAAAAGTGGTAAACTCAGATTTTAGCAAAAATTAAAGCTGTTCCTTAGCTCTGGGGCTGTAACTCATTTTTGCTCTGACAAATGGAATTTATCCTAGTAAGTTAGCACTCTAAATTTCCTACTAAGAACTTAACTGACATAATTTTAAAAATAAATAGATAAAAATAAAAAATAAAGGGCTGAGGCTATAGCTCAGTGCAAAGGCCCTGGGTTTGCCAAAAGCAAAATGAACTTTCAACAAACAAAACAGCTAAAAAAAAAAAAAAAAAACAGGCACCCACACATTCACCAATGCTTTGCAATTCTTAACTCGTGCAATTAGCTGAATCACGTAACACTGCTGACCTCATGACACCCCACTCACATCGAAGGGCCTTAACAATCAGCCTTTCATCTCAAAGCCACAAATGGCCAAGTGTTTCGCCCAAGCACTACTCGCATGTCACATGCTACCTTTGTTTCCCACAATGACCAAGGTTTGCAAAGAAGCTGGATAGCTGCCTTTGCTCATGGTGGTTTCCTGAGAGGCTAATTGAGCTGAAGCTCCTGGCCCGTATTCAGCTCTGCACCTGGGTTGTCATGCAAGTCTGCTTTCCCATCACACCTCAGCAACCTCAAGTCACAACCCACAGAGCAGAATGCTACCTGGATCCTTCTGAGTGAGCTGAACCCTGATCTACTCCATTCTCTTGACCTCACTTTAATACTGATTACACCTATGAGGTGGAGCAGGCTCAACAGAATACAACCTGTAGAAATGGGCATTTACAAAGAGTCATTCATGCAGAAATTATTTTATTCATTATTTCTGGCCATTTCTCCTTTTCTTCTTGGTAAGTCAAGATGTCACAAAAGCCATTAAAGAATTACTATCTGCTTAGTGAGTAGCCTATTACTAGGGTTATACTGAACACCTGACTGGGATGATTTTCTTTTGTTAAACAGCAATATTCTGGACAACATCCATATCCTTTGTGTCACATCAGCCTATGGCATAAAATGGCAACTGTGGGTGGAGTTGTGAGGTGAGTTCACCATTGTTCAACTCTTTTTTCCTGAACAAACTGTCCATGTGGCCCCTCAGCATCGGGGGGCAGAAGGGCCAAGTACACGGGGGTCTCAGCTCCTTCTTCTGGGCTTTTGGTGGCCTTGGGTCCCGCCATGTCGGTTCTCACCCAGCCCGGACAGCAGGCATTCAGGAGGATCCTGTCCCCTTTCCTCTCTTCACTGAGTTTCCTGGCATAGATTCTGGACAGGACCGTGACACCAATCTTGGACACCCCATATGCAGTGTTGGGCCAGCCCTCCTTCTCATGCACTTTATTCTTTGTGTCTTCCACGAACTTGTTCATCAGCCCCACAAGCTCCTCCTCAGTGATGGTCTCACTTCGAAACTTCTTCTGCAGCTCTGGACTGCACTTCTTAAGGGTCATGACACTCACCATGCTTGACACATTCACCACTCTACCTAAAATACATTATAAGATCTTATGTAGAGACACACACACAAGAATGGTGAAAATGCTGCTGTGATTACACAGCACAATGTTTCCACTTGGGAATCATGAGCAGTCTGAGTTGTAAGAAGAATACACAGGGTGGGGTGCATGGGAACTCCATTCCTGCTTGCCGGTTTGGGACAGGTGATGGCATCAGCTGACACTGGAAAGAGATGCTATCTAAGATCCTGAGATTCTAAGACAGAGTCTTAGAAGCAGCAGAACCTTCTGGGAGGCTAGCATGGGAAGCAAAAGAAGGGTTGAAGGTAAGCTCCATATCTAACTGCTGAACTGTAAGCCACACATCTAATTTTTTTCTAAAAAGAATTGTTTTATTGGCATGTTTTTAATGAGTGGCAGTTCAACTGCTCACAAAATATGTAGGGTGTTAAAGCAGGTCACAAGTAAGAAACATGATAGTCTTATATGCAGTAAATGGATAAGATTCATGGGAAGTTAAAGTGGGCCTGGAGGGAGGCAGGGTCCATGTAGAGATCAGTATAAACCATGCTAAGGGCTTGATTTTTTGAGGGGGAGCAGTCAGATAGTGAGATAGTGTTCAGAATTCTGGGGAAGGAAGTGACTCAAGAAATGAGGCCTCGGGGCCGGCGAGATGGTTCAGTGGTCTAAAGCGCCTGCTTAGGAGGGCTCAGGCGACTGCGGGGACTGCAGTTCGATCCCCGGCACCACACGCTGCGCCAGCGCCACCACCAGGGCAGGCTGAGCCAGCCACAAAATGAATAAATAAAGAAACAAACAAACACAACAAGCAAACAAATAAATAAATAAATGAAATTAAAAAAAAAAAAAAAGAAAGAAATGAGGCCTCTTACTCATAAGAGTAGTAGTGTAGCTTGACAACGGAGGGCCTAGCCTGTGCTGGAGCTGGGAGACACTTGGTAGGGACAACCTTAGCTCCTAGCTAGCTGTTACGAGGAAGGAGGGCATGGTGATAGCCAGATGACTAAGCGAGGAAGACTAACATTTTGGGGGAAAAGTCTGTTTTAGATTGAGGGCCATCAGGGAGAAACACAGAGGTAGAAACAAACATGTGGGAGCTCTGGGAGTATTCCAGGCAGATGGCAGATTTCACACTGAGGCATCCAGAAACTGGCCATGGAGGAAGTTCCAGCACCTGAATAGGATCATGCAGCAGAGAGGAGGGTAGGAACCTCAAGGGTCTCTAACGTGTGAGCAGCACAGAAAACACAGGAGCCCAGGCGTGGAGACCTTTGAAGCAAGACCTGAAGTATTAGAAAGAGGCAGATGGGGAAAGAACATGGGTCAGACTGCACCAAGGCCATGAGGAAATGGGGACAGAGGAGCAGTGCCTCACCCCCTGGTGGAGAACCAACAGCCAGAGCCAGCTTACCACCACACTCACCTTGTGGTTTTATTAAGGGGAGCAGCTCTGTGCAGATATCTCTGGTACCAAAGAAATTTGTCTTCATTGTTACTTCTGCTTGAATAGGAAAGGGTGTGGGATCTGCCACTTGTATCAGAAAAAAAGAACAAGAATCAGCAACAGCAGCTTCAAGGTGGAATGTTACAGAAGTAAGAGAAATCTGGTCGCTTGCAAGGAAAGCCTGTGCGGAGTTTCAGTCTTACTCCAAGGTCAACATTACAGTGTGACAATGTACCAATATTCTTCATACAGCACGACTGGGGGAGGCTGTGTGAAGACACCTGATCCACAGCAGAATCCTGATGTTTCTTTATTGCAAACCGAGTTAAACATTTACCCAACTGCCTCAATTCCTCATAACAAATAAACGGTAAGAAGAAAACTTCGAAAAGACCCTTAAGAGTCCGAGCCACGCACGTCCCTCCGCGCCACGCTCAGCCTCCCAGCCCCTGTGGGCTTCGCTCCTGCTGCAGCCACAGCCTCTCCTACTCCTGTTCTGCATTCCAAAACACAGGGGGACCTCCGCCCCAGCGCTACCCTCACAGGCACAGAGCCAACTCCTTACTCTTGAAGGCGATGCCCGCGTTGTTGACCAGCACGTCGAGGCCCCCGTACTCCCTGCGCAGGAAGTCGCGCAGGGCGCGGATGCTCTGCAGGTCGTCGATGTCCAGCTGGTGGAAGCGCGGGCTCAGTCCCTCGGCCTGCAGCTGCTGCACCGCCGCCCGGCCCCGCGCCTCGTCCCGCGCCGTGAGCAGCACATCCCCCGGGAACTGCCGGCAAAGCTCGCGGGTGACCGCGAAGCCGATGCCCTTGTTGCCTCCGGTCACCAGCGCCACACGACTGCAGGACGACATGGCTGGATAGCAGCTAAAGAAACTCGCAGACCAGGGACCGAGCAGCAGAAGAAAACTGCGCACCGCAACCGATCTTTACGACGGAGTTCCGCTGTCCCCGCCCCACGCAGCCCGCAGCGCGCAGGCGCAGACGCACCCACCGCCCCTGGTAGGGCGCGGCTCTGTAGTCTTCCAAGGGGCCGCGAAGGAAGAATGGAGAGTAAGGAATGAACTCTCACCACAGGCTTTAGTGTTTCTAAAGATTGCCGTTTGTCTTTATTGGTAAGACAATAAAGACAATACTGTCTTTATTGCGGGTGGTGTACTTACTGTCGCATTAGTTTTCAAGGAACCATAGTTTCCCTACTTAGTTCTGTACAGCACAAGCAGCCTGTTGCTAGGGAGTTACAATAGGCCTGCGGTTTATTTCAGTTTATGTCAACTCCTGTACACACATTTCTTACACTTCATCGTTTCCTTCCATTTGTGCAGCGTCACCCTTATATATTGAAATCAAAATAACACACTTGTCATGGATTGTTCCTGTTTTGTGTCATTTGTGTGTGTGTGTGTGTGTGTGTGTGCGCGTGTGCGTGTATGTATACTTCGTTCTGTGTCACTATATCACACTATGGGCTGTGTATTCACGGCAGGTAAGGCACGGAACACTTCCATCAGCTCTTGTTGCTCTAACAAATCCTCTGCCCAGTCCTATCTTCGCCAGGCATATGTTCACCATTTCTATTCTTGTTTGCCTAAAATATTACAGAGATGAAATCATACAATTGTAGCCTTCTGGGGTTATGTTTGTCAGCTAGATGATTCAGCAGTTTTGCATTTTCTCCCTTATCCCAGTGTTTGGTCAGCCACTGGCTTCTGCACACTGCCAGCTGCTTTCTTCAGCAGCTGAGTTGAGCCAGTGTTAGAAGGGTGTGATTTGGATCAGGTTCACTGTGAGAGCACCTCAGTGGAAGCTCAGCTTGCCCAGTGAATTTTGAACAAGTGAGTGTCCTGGTGTTTAAAAAAGCAAACTCTAAAATATGCAAAAACCGTGATTTCCAGATTGTTTATTTTGGTAGTTCTTGTACCAAAATAGTTGATGAGTCATCCTTGGATTTCTAAATGTCTGTGTAAAAATGTGTAACTGCTTTTATCACATTCTATAGAGATTTATTAGAATATCAATGATTGAAGGAAAATACCAATGTCAAGCTAAGTCTAAGATGTTTGATATTCAGAAAGACAGTGATGTTAAGCTCAATTACCTGTATTATAGAGTAACAGTATCACGAAGCTTCTCTGCTGGAGGGTTGAGAATGTAAATTAACAGACCAAAAATTGGAGAAAAAGAAGGGCTATGAGGATAGCCATCATTTTAACTCTAGCCCTTCAAGGTCAGTGAGGACTCAGGACATAAGAGAACCTGTGCTGTAGCATCCTATAACTCAGTGGTTTCCCAAATTTTCTGTTCAAGGAGATTATGGGGCTACAAAGGAAAGGGATAAATGAAGTATAGTGTGTCTAAGGAGAGTCACCTAGGGAGCAAACATTCTCTCAGGCTTTCACAGAGAGCAAACTGGTCAAGCAATGGCTGTGACTTGTCCTGATGGCTGACACTGACAACAGTTCTACAAAGTACTGTATATGGTTCCAAAGTTAATACTGAGGAGATTTGACCTTGGAAAATACAAAAGATGAAAGTTTTGTTATATAGATCTTGCTTTAGCTTGCCCTTGATCACCCGGCAGAAAAGCTTAATTACGAGGCATAAACGCAGAGCTAGATTAATAGATGAGCTGTAAGAAGCTTAACTCAACAGCCTTCAACATTGCTAGTTTCACCGGTAACCCACTGCAATTATGGAACATTGGACTATGTATACAACTTCTTCCTCTTAGTTCAAAGAGAAGAAAATTTTTTTTTCTTTCTTTCCTTACCAATATCGATTAGAAAATTTATCATGTCTACACCCTGTGCTCTGTATAACTACGAGGACAACAATATGCAATGTTTCAGTTATTGCGAATGTGCTACTAACATGTTTTGAAACTATCATATTGTTATCTCTTATTAAAAGTAATAAAAAATATTACACATAAAAAAGGAGTTGACAAGTCAACAGGCTGAATGTTTCAGAAAATATAATATGCAAAATATCATATAATATTAAGAAGCGTTCCCAAACTAGTCCTGTTTTGCCCATTTATGCCAAGGGCTGAGATGAATTTTGTAAAATAAAGTTTATTCTCAAGGGTTTTGAGTGTGCAAGGGGAGACACAAGTTTCAAATCTGCCTTCCTGAGGACAGGACTTGGGAGTATTTATGGGGTAAAGAACAAGGTGCTTTGAGGCAAGGGAAGAGGTGACTGCAGGTGAGTAATCAGTGATCTATGCGTGCTTCATCAGACTTTGTGGTTCTGCAGGGGGGAAGTTCTCATGTTCAGGAAATTTCAGTGTTAACCTGGTCTAAGGTAAAACTTTTGGCTTCCTGTTATCAAGTCACCCCTTGGACACTTCTACAGACCCAAGTCAAGTAAGTGGTTTTGACAGAAGTTGCCTTCAAGTCCCTGAAAAACCACCAAAGCAACCAGTATTGCTGGCGTCACCGTACCCCACACATTACAGGTATCATTTACAGCAAAGTTGTGGGAGACTAATATAAACACTGCTTACCCGGCTACACAGACACAAATCTTAAATAATTGATATAAATTAAAAGCTGGGGCCTAAGTCAGTCAATATACTGGAGGGCCCAAAAAAACAAACCATCAGGGTCTAATAAGATGCAAGGGACAAAAAACAGACCCTTACACAATGGGAGAGACTTAAGAGGAAGTAAAATATAAATAAAACTGTTTACACTTGACATCAAAGGCCAGCCTGCCACTAGGAGCATCCCTGCTTTCCTTCATGTAGGTTCATTCTTTCATTCTTTCTAATAAACATGCATTTAGCATTCCCCATCTTTTGATAGGGGCTGTTTTGTGGGCTCCGATCTTTATTGCCCTGAACAAGGACCTGAGAGCAAGAGGAATCAATTACATCTTTGGTAGCCAAACAGGGCATTGTCTTCTCTACTGAGAGGTAAGTGTGGTGGAATGGCTGAACATACGGGAACACAATCTTTTTCTGTCACTTGTAGAATGCTAAGAAATAGGGGTTACTCTGCCAGCTAATTAAACACTTGCAGAGAAGCTGCCATTCCTGAAGCAGCTGGATAGGTTTTCTGGCACTTTCTAGCGGATCCCACATAGAAGCCAGTGGGAATGTCAGACAGAGAGACAGCTGAATTCCTTTCCAGAGACAAATCTCTGGTTGCATGGAACCAGTAAATGCTGAGAGAGCAACTGAGAGGCCATGGCTGGGGCATCTCCCTAGTGGTCACACAAAGCTCCTCAGAGTTCCAACCACCTGACTGGGTAACCAGCAGAGGAATTTCTACTTATTGACCATCCTGACCTGCACGATGAGGCGAGAGGTCAAGCTCTCTTAGTGTGCTCCTGGTATCTGCTGTCCCAGAGTGACCTGAAACCAAGCTGTCACAGCCCTCTCTTAGGCCTACATTAAAGAGTAGAGCTACTGGATTGGACTTTTCTGTCTGCTAATTTGACAGACACCCCCCCCCCCGCCCCGTTCAGATGTGTCTTGATACATTTGTAGGGCAAGGAACAGGTACACACAATTACACTTGTTTCAGGATCTGTGTCCTATGTATATTGTAAGATGTGTTGACAATGGGAGATGTATCTCTATTATGTGTTGAGCAGGTATCTTTTCTTTGTTCTTTTTGCAAACAAAACCAAAATTTTGACAAACACTTATGCCTGTGGGTCCAGCCACAAGCATATCTCAGTAGACTAGAGCACCTGTTTAGACAGAGTACAGCAACCAGGGTTCGATCCCTGGCATGCTGTGCCAGCCCCACCCCCAGGGCACACTGAGGTGGTGACTGAGACTGGGCATGGTGGCATGCTCATATAATCCTAGCACCTGAGAGGCTGAAAACAGGAGAATCACTACAAGTCCGATCTATGTAGTGAGACCCTGTAGTCCCTATACCCTGTAGACCCTGTACTAAATACAAAAAAAGGAAACAAAACACTTTTGCTTGTGAGCCGAGATACTACTATACATAAGTAGGCTATGAAGACAGCCAGTGTTTTGGCACTGGTCCTTCAAGGTCGACAAAGAACCAAGACCTAAGAAAACCTCTTTATAGCATCCTACAACTCTGGTGAGTCACACAACCTAATGAACAGGAAAATTGTTAGAACTCAGAGAACAGTAGTCAAGCAGTATACACCGCGAAAAAAGAAGTCAACAAAGAAAAAGCATCTTCCATGCTTCTGTAGGGACAAGGGGTTATAGACCAAAAAAGGGAAATCTTATTAAGCTTTATTATTTAAATAATAAGAAATCTTACTACAGACAGATTTGCTTCTTCAGATAGACTACAACAATTAGAAAGACAAAGGTAAAAAGAAAAGCAGAGAAATCAGACCCAGAAAGACACTGGGTAACACAACTGACATAAAATTTAGCAGGAGGAATTAACAGGGAAACTAGGGTTATGGTCAAGAATACAAAAGGTCAGGGTGACTAGCACCACCTCATTTGATAAAACATAAAGGACATAAGGAGCAGCCACCTAAGAATTCTTACTGGTTATGTAAAACACACATGACCCCTTTATTTAATCATTAACTTTATATTTGTATAAAGTTCCCCTCCCATCCATCACAAAGGGAGGGAAAGAAATCAAATGGTCATAAAGAATATAAACAGAGGTGCCCAAGAATAGGGTTAAAGATTGCCAGAGAACCAGGCAAATAAATATATTAAAAAAATGTGCAACGTCATTGGTCATTTGAGAAATGTAAATCAAAACAACATTGAGATTTCATCTCACCCCAGGAAGAATGGCTATGTCTTAGTTACTCTGCTTTCATTGCTGGGACAAATACCCAACACTCAAATTAGGGAAGGAAAGGTTTATTTAGCTCTCAGTTACTGGAGGTTTAAGTCAACCAGTGACAAATGCTGGAGGGGCTGTGGGATAAAAGAAACACTTCCCCATTGTTGGTGGTAATGTAGACTGGTACAACCACTATGAAAATCAGTGTGGAGATTTCTCATAAAACTAAGATTGGAGGTCCCATTCAAGTTAGCTATTCCCCCTCCTGGCTATTTCTCTAAGTGAACCGAACATCAGACCACAGTGATATGTGTGCATCCATATTTGTAGCAGCACAGTTTGTCGTAGCTGAATCTTGGAAACAATCCAAATGCCCATCTACTGAGGAATGGATAATGGAGATGTGGTATTTTTGTACAATGAAGTGTTACTCAGCTATAAAAAAGATAAATTTGAGGCTTCTATTGGTAAATGCATGCTGCTAGAGGTCATACTCTTAAGTGAAATAAATCAGAACCACATGTGCAAACATCACTAGTGTAAGAACTTGAAAAAGTAAATAAAACTTGAACAGTAGAATAGATACTGTGAAAAGGGAATAAATCTGCTCAATGGGAAGGAATTATAGAGATGAGAAAGATGGAGGGATGGAAAGAGATATATCAGTGTATCTATGCAAGAGGGCTTGGATAATTATGCTGTTCAGATTTCTGCTGATCTGTGGAAAGGAGTAATTAATGCTTGAAGTTTTTTTCTTAATTTTTTATAACTTTTTTCCAATTTTGCATGCATGTATGTGGTAATCTAGATGACTAATTTGAAGACACTATGCAATACAAAAAATATTGCCAAATTCATATTATTTTGTTGAGTGAAATTTTCCATCATTTCTAATTTTTATTGTCATTATTTTGTATTTCTTAAAAAGTCAACTAAAAACAAATATGTAAGCTACAGTGCTTTTAGTTTTCCTTCAGTTTTATTAGTGTATGAAAATAGTTACATTAAAAATTAATAGGGGCACCAGGTGTGGTGGCACATGCCTCTAATCCCAATGTTTGGGAGGCTGAAGCAGGAGGATTGGTGAGCCTTGGCTACAAAAGTGAGCTCGAGGCCAGCCTGAACTGCATAGCAAGACCCTATCTCAAAAAGACTAATAATAATAATAATAATAATAATAATAATAAGGGAAATAAATATATTCCAAAATTGGCTCTAATAGAAAGAAATGAATGGAAGGAAAGAACAAGACCTGAAAATACATATTAAATATTTTCTTCTGTTGTTTCTTTCCCTTGAGGTATGGAGATTAACCCAGGGTCCCACATATTACATAAGTTCTCTACCAACTGAGACATATCCCCATCCATGCTAAGTAATTTCCGTCCATAGAGAAGACAATTGATTTATAAATGGAACTATAAAATAATAAGAAATAAGCAAAATTCACATTTTTCAGTTTAGAAAGGGGACTTTCTGATCATTAGAATAATGTAGAAATCAAACGAAGGGGCTGCCATGCTTGGAATGCTTTTTGAATACTCATTTTTGGGAAGCGTGATAAAGACTGAGTTAACTTTTACGCTGAGAATTTTGTGTTCTTTTTTGTGTATCACATTCATGTCTAGATTCTTTTTTCTTTCTATGTTTATTTTCTTCCTGATTTTTACTTGGTTTGTTTGCTGAGGATGGAACCCTGAGCCTCACCCTGATTAGGCAAGTGTGCTACCCCTGAGCTACATCCCCAGCCCTGGGTCTTTGTCTAAGTACATTTTTATGAGGGACTTCCAAAGCACAACATTTCCAAACAATTTCAGAAATAAAATCAAGGAGTTAGAGACAAGGTTTCACTACCTTTGCAATCCACCTGCCTTTGCTTTCTGCCTAAACCTCCTGGGTAGCTGGGATTACAGGCTCTAGAACAGATTTAATAACTTCCTCCTTGTGGGCATATTTGTTTTGTCTCCATTTGCACTTATATTAACTATTCCTTTATTCCATATAAGTCTGTGCTTTTTCTCCTTCCCATTGAACTAGTTATAATATCTGCCTGGGTCCTTTATTATCATAACAAATCCAGTTGTCATGGCCAAGAGCATACCACTCTCCTCCACTGCAGCCAACTAGGACCATAAACTCAGTACTAGTAATGAATTGAAGACACAGATTTAAAGAATATACTTTATTGGAAAGGGGAATAAAAGAGAAGATAGGTAGCTACCCTAAGAAGAATCAGAATGGGGGCTCCAGAAAGGTGGAAGCCCCATGGGCCCTTTGTTCACAGCTGTTTTTACTGTATTGAGTGCCAGGGTCCTTCTCCCTACCTGGGACTCGACATAGTCAGACTGACTTTGGGCTGTCATAGATGGATCCCAGCCTCAAGTCCTCACTCCCATCTCACCCCTCAATCCGTAATTTACATATACATTCCTAAAAGGGTCCGCGTCTCCTTGCCAGAGCCTTAATCTGGAAATTATGGGTTGGTGAGAAGGGGTTTACATATAAGCCAGAAAAGGTTGAGGTAGTAATTCAGGGG
>PVKN010011202.1:0-21889 GCA_004027915.1 Capromys pilorides | reverse complement strand
GTACAGCCAGAATCCTGAGGAGACACCAGGCCCAAACTGAAGGGCAGTATACTAGGCAGCTGCCCATACTCACCAGCATCCAGTGTCAAAATCGCAAAGGAGGGACTCTCATGGCCAAACAGACAAGATGGGACTTGGTGCCCCGTGAGTCCTGGCAAGGAAAGGACACCAGGACAGGCTCAGGTGACAAACCTGCAGGCCCGTGGCCTATGAGACTGTAGGTCGAGCTCCTGCTTTGACAACCTGAGCTTGTGTCTGGTCACTGAGGGAGCCAGGTACATCCTATTCCACCTATGCAATTTTGGGAATCTCAGGTTACTTTGAAATAAAAGTTTTTCATACAATACTGTAGTTGAGCTTCATGTATATATGCCTGAGTAAATCTTCATTTGGAAATCAATGAATTTTGGAGATGATGTCCCCGTGACCCACAAACTAGGGTGGGGAGTGACAACACAAAGCAATCTGATGTGGGCCCTGCCCAGTTGCTCTCACTTTCCAGAGGGGCTTCCTCACGCTGAGTTTTTAGGGCTGACTTGCAAACATGAGATGCCTAGAAACCCTGATGACCTGATTCCCTGCCAGTACTTTCCATAAAATATTTTGAGTATATTGTCATCACGTAAAGATGCATTTTATCTCTGCTATACCCCTGCCACCACAATCCAGAGATGTTAGAAAGTGCCTGGAACAGGCCCTGTGGTGCACGCCTGTAATCCCAACACTACAGGGATTATATATTCAGGCCAGCCAGGGCAATTTAGCAATTTAAGACCTTGTTTCAAAAAATAAAAAGAGCTGTGCCCTGAAGGTATCCTGAGACAGCCAAAAATAAAAAGGGCTGGGATGTAGCTCAGTGCACAGGCCCTGGGTTCAACTCGCAGTAGCACAAAAACAAAACAGCTAGGGGGGAAAAGAAGGGAGGCTGAAGAAGAGGAGAAGGAGGAAGAAGAAAAAAGCCCCCTTGGTCTGGTTCACGACACCCTGGTAGGGCAGCTGGTGCCACATCCAGGGACACCCCAGGACACCTTGGACTCCTGGGCTCCATCCTCAGCCCCAGCATTCCCTCCCACCCCCCTGCCAGCCTTGACCATCTTTCCTCCAAGAGCAAGTCAAAGTCTCGTGTGCTCATTTCCTGTTGTTGTACTGACTGTTGTAAACCTCATGTCTCAGTCTAGAATTCAGACATCTGACATGGATCCAAGGGCTGTGTCCCTTCAGGAGGCTGTAGGAGGATCCATTTCCCAGTCTTTGCCGTCTTCTCTGGGCTGAGCACATTTCTCAGTGGCAACCTTTCCTTTATCCTCAAGCCAATAATGCAACTCCTTCTGGTCTCAGGCCCCCGGGTGCTGTGCTCTCATCTGTCTGCCTCTGATCCCTGTGTCTGAGAGTGATTATATCATCTCATGGTCCTAGCCCCACTTGTGAGCCTATGTCCCTACATGTGTCGCAGTTACAGGGATTAGGACCTAGATGTCCATAGCCATGTTATTCTATGCCCCCCATGTTCCCCCAGTGATCCTCAGCCCTAGAATGGCACCTCAGCAACAATGGTTCCCTGTGGTCTAGGGGGACCCTTTGCAGCAGTGTCTATGCTGCAAAGGACGTGAAGCTCTCAGGTAACTGGAGCAGCCAGGTTGCAATGTTTCCTCCAGGCCAAGTTTTAAGCCCTGGATTTTTCTGAAGTCATTGGTGCTGCTTCTTGCAGGCCCGTGACAGAACAACTATGTCCTGAACAGACAAAACAGGAAATTTCAACAGTCCACAGCACGTGTGGCACGATCCTCATTCTGGTAAAGCCTTTGTCTACACAGACATGTTCAGATCTGTGCAAACAGGGAGAGGCACTTGGAATGCAGCGTAGCGCACGTCGGGGACATGGGAACAGAATGATTGAGTGGGTGTGGCTTGCTCTTATGTGTTTATTAATGTATTTTATGACCAGCATGTATCATTTTTATAGAAACAATAAAACCATTAGTTTAAAACTCACTGTGACCAGGGGTTGTGCTGTACACCTGTAATCCCAGCACTGTAGGAGGCTGAAGCAGGATCAAAAGCTTGATCCTACCCCAGGCAATTTAGCAATACCCGAGCAAGCCCTGGGGATGCCGCTCACTGCAGAGGCCCTGGCTTCAATCCCCAGAACTGGGCAAGGTGGTGATGGCTTAAGCTCACTTTGTGGTCACTTATGCCTGCTACAGATCGCATGCCTGTGGTCCCTGTCTCTGCTCATTTCTCCTGGCAGGCATATTGGTGATGTGTTGAGAGGCAGCATGCACCTGCTGGTGGCCACACAACACAGCCACAGGGTAGACCAGCTGCCATGGCCAGTTTGCTGCATGCTAGACAGGAGGCCCCAGCTTGTCCCCTTACCATGTAACAGTCCTTTGGGGAGGGATTGTATCAGTTGACACCCCCCCAAGGGAGGTCTCAGACATGGCAGAGATAAGTGTGTGTGCCCTGGACCCTAATGCTGGAGACATGACTAGCCACACAGGGCCTCTTTTTGTCCAAATATATGGTGAACATTTCTGTTCTAAAAATTTATTGTAAGTTGGATGTGGTTGTGCACACCTGTAATCTGAGCACTGGAGAGGCTGAAGCAGGAGGATGACTGTGAGACCAGCCTGGGCTACATAACGAGACCAAGGCCAGTCTGCACTGCATAGCAAGACCCTGTCACGAAGATAATAATAACAATATAATAGTGATAATAATGTATTACAGTAAAAGGCATGTTGCTGTGAATTTCCCCCAGCCCCTGCCCCCTTACCTTGCTTGGAACACACTTATCCCGTCCTTCTCGCCACTTTCTCAAGCACTTCTGGAAGTCCTCCTCATCAAAGAGTTATACTGTTGTGGCTGCTTTGATGTCCTGAATCAGTTCTAAATGTTTTCCTTTCTTTCTCATTTTGACTTTAGAAAAGAGCTAGAAGTCACAAGGTGCTGGACCTGGCCTGGTGAATAAAGTGAGTGAGGACACACTATCATGTTTTTATGAGCCCGCCTTTCCTTTGGACAGCATTCAGCAGAGGTGCTCATATTTTTTTATCATACCTTATAAAGACACTTAGAAAAGCAGGCTTCCGGGGCCAGTGAGATGGCTCAGTGGTCTAAAGCACCTGCTTAGGCAAGCTTAGGCAAGCGCAGGGACCACAGTTCGATCCCCGGTGGACAGCAGTTCAATCCAGGCACCACATGCTGTGCTAGCCCCACCACGAGGGCAGGCTGAGCTGGCCATAGTTTAAAAAAAAAAAGAAAGAAAGAAAAGCAGGCTTCCAGAACTGCTTCATACAGTGGCAAGACTAATGCTAGCACTTGAGAGGCTGAGGCAGGAAGACTGCTGCAAGTTCAAAGCCAGCATGGGCTATATAATACAAAAACAATCTCAACTATTTATTAGCAAGACCTTGTTTCAAGAAACAAACAGGTCTGGCAAGTGCAAGGTTGTGAATTCAATCCCTGGTCCCACCAAAAAAAAAAGGCTAGCAAGATGGTTCAGTGGTCGAAGGCTCCTGTTTAGGAAAGTTTAGGCAACTGCAGGGACCAGGTGTTGCACCAGCCCCACCCCCAGGGCAGACTGAGCTGGCCATAAAAAAAGAGAAAAGAAACAAGAGGGGCCAGAGATATAGCTCAATAGCATAGTTCAATTTCCAGTTCAAAAAAACGGGGCAAAGAAGGGGAAGTGGCAATAGTGAGGGGTTAAATGTGTTCAAAGCAGGGGTGAGGAATGTTTTAAGGGGAATTAATGGCAATGTGATTTTATTATAATTTTAATTTAAACATTCACCATGTTTCCCATCACACCTTATATTGATTACACCTGCTTTGTGCTCAAATTAAATCTTTTAGTGAGAGTAATACCCGGGTGAGAAAGCAAGGATTTTTTATTACAAGAAACATTAAAGAACATCCTATTAAGCCACTGAGCAAATGACTTTGCCACAATACCATGAACAGAATGAGTCTCTAGTCTTTTCTAGAGGAATAGGATCAAATTTCACAGCTCTGTGCTGAGTGCTCTAAAGCATGGAGGGCCCTGGAGGGCAGAGGGTGGGTGCCTTTCCAGCAGAGTGGCTGGGTGGGCCGAAGTAGCAGTGCTGCCCTGCCGGCCCCAGGAGAGCATTCCGCCAGCTCCATTTCACTGGGGAGAATGCACACCTCGGAGCTACACCTGTGATGCTCTGCAAGACGTGGGCCTTAGGAGACCACCGTGGTCACCTTTTCTAGAGGTTGGGGCATGTTGGGGGTTCTCTGGAAGCCCGGAGAGCCTTCTTGCTTGATTTGAGAACTGAGGACACCATGTGCTCCTGAGACCTAGCTCTCCACTGCCTGACAGCATTGGGTTCTGAGGTAAATGATGACGGGACCCTGAGGCTGAACCTGCAGGGTCTGGGGTAGAAATGAGAGATCTGAGAATGAATTTCGCCCCTGCATCACCACAGGTAAGTCTTGTGCATGTCTTCGGTTTCTAGGCATCGTTCTGATTTCTGAGCCCATATAGCAGGTGCCCTTAGACCAGGCCGGTTGCTGGAAGGGGCTCTTGAGCACAGCCAACTGTTTATTCAGACTCTGGACACAAACCACCACCAAAGACTCAGGCCACAGGGAACCACTATCATCAGGTGGAAATCTCTGCACCCAGGAAAGGAGTGCAAGCCACAGCCCCTGGTCAGGAGTCCTGCTTTCTCTTCCCTTGTGCCCCCCACGCCCCCAGAACCCTGGCCAGTACACACCTGCCCGTATTTATACAAGGACAGCCCTGAGCTTGGCAGCGTGTGATGTCCTCAGTGGACAGACGTGTGCCCTTTCCACTGGAGAAACAAGAGGCCCATGGCCCAGCTCTGCTCTTTCTGGAATAAGACCGGGTCTCACTGCTAGGGCCTCTGCTGGCCTGGTCTACAAGACCCCAAGTGATTGGCAGCACTGGGCTCATTACACGGAAAGAGCCTCCAGCAACATCTTTCCAGAACAGGCCCCTCTAGTTGTGAGCCCTTTGCTGCAGCCTTGGCCTCACTGCCTTCCCTCCACACCCACTTCTGGGTCAGAGGGAACCTGCCTCCCAGTGCAGGGGCCCGGTCTGCTGACAGCCAGGTGGGGCAGGCGGCTCTGAGATAAGAGGGAGATAAGAGCAGCAATGCACAGGCAGGGGCCCCTCCAAAAGCCAAGGTGGATGGGGAGGAAATAGCCCAGGCCCAGCCTAGCAGCCCCTGGGCAGGCACGGGGCACCCCAGCCCCATGCTTTGAGCAGTCAGGCCTGGCCCCTGACCTGTCTGCATCCCACCCTGAGGAGCATCTGGCTGACAGCCTCTCTGTTCAGTTCCGTCTCAGCTGCTCCAGAATTGTTACCAGGCACTTCCAGGGAGCCAAGGAGCAGTGAGCTGAGGACTGTGCCACACTGACCCACACTGGCAGTCACTGGCTGTGACTGTGAAGGAGAAGCTGAGGGAAGGCCCTGTGCTGCTCAGTCCAGACCCTCTGAGAGGACACCCCCGTTCTGAGACTCAAGGACAACAGGTCCCTGTGGTTTCCCACATCCCCTCTGCAGAACCCTCACTTCTGGTCGCTCCCAGTCTTGCCAATGGAAACTTGTTGCTGTAGAGGGACACAAGGGCCCACAGGTGGACATGGGACTGGGAGCTTAGGTCTAAAAAGACAGCATCTGGGAGACAGCCAGTCCTCTGGATGGATGTGAGGGGGTGGCGGTAGAAAGGAGGCATTCCTGGGGGGCGGCATAAGACCAGACAAGTAGAGCATCCTTCTCAGGGCTTCACTCGCGTGACTCCCTGAAAAGGCAGGGGCAATGACTCTGGGCACTTGGTGGTGGCGTGCAAGGAAGCCAGGTCCTCTGGGGCAGGGACAGGGCCACTCACAGAGACGGAACTTCCTGCTCCTTTGCAGGGATATTACCTGAGGCAGCTGAAACGCTGTTGTATCGCGCCCCCTACCGGGAAGTGGTGACACTACAGCCCCTGTGAGAGTGACCTGGAGTTAGTCAAGGGCCTCTTGTCTTTTTATATTTCTGAATTTTAGAGTTTTTTTGTTTCAAAGGTGTAGAGATTTGTATGTGACCTTAAAATGTGCTCAGGGATGGTTTTAAGAGAGAACAGGGGCAGGGGAAGGACAACAGCTCCCAGCATCTTATTTGTAGCCTGGGTCCAAGCCAGGTATGTACAGCCTACCCTAGTTGTAGGACTAGAGAAGTGGGCCACCAGGCCTGCCAGAGGGAAGAATAGCCTTTGCACCTCTCAGCCCCAGGGGCCCTCTCCCCATGCTAGACATCACTGATCACTGGGGAATGCATCAAAGCATATTTCTAGCTACCCTAAACAGTCCTTAGCACCTACGGCCACCGCAAGGAGGCTCCAGTCCCTGCCTGTCCTCTCCGCAAAGACTATGGGATTCCTTCTTCTGAGATTTCTCAAGGTCTTCACCATCCCTAAGAAGGGGCCATCAGCTGTCCTGGTCCTGGGAAGGTTCATCTCACTCCCCTCTGCACCGAGGGGTCCTGGCCTCTGGCTGCAGCGGGGGTCACTCCTTCAGCTCTCTCAGGAATCCACCATGTTTTTGCCTGTTTCTTTAAGCCTCTCAAGCAAAGTTACTTGGAAATGCTCCTGTGTTATGGATTATCTTATCTTTTTTTTTTTTTTTAATGTTATGGCCGGCTCAGCCCGTTCTAGGGGTGGGGCTGGCGTAGCATGTGGTGCCGGGGATCATCTCTGTGGTTGCCTAAGCAGGTGCTTTAGACCGCTGAGCTATCTCACTGGCCCCTGTTGTGGATTGTCTTTTTAAAGTTTTTTGTTTTTCCTGGAGAGTAAAAAAAAAAAATCCCCTTTTGGTGTGGGTGGAGTAGAGGCCCTTGGGCAGCTGCAGAAAGGGGAGGGTGGACACTGGCTTCGTTTAAGAGCCATCCCTGCTGCCCCAGGAAGCTGGTGCTCAGCCCACACCCCTGCCTCTATCCTCGTGGCCTTAGTCTGCTCCTACAGGCAGCTGGGGTCCAGCCTCCATTCTTCCAAGAGTGACTGTGCCCTTTAGGACACTCAGTTATGAGTAGAGTGCTGAGCGACCCCAAGCACCCTCATTTTGGGGAGACCTAATGGGGCCCTCCCTCTGGATCTGGCATGGAGGGCCTACTAGAGAGAAGGGGTCACAGCCACAGCTGCTCACCCTACCTGGAAAAGTCTCTAGAGGAAGCAGGGAGGCACTAGGAGGCCAGAATGGCCAACGCCCTTGGTCCAGCTCTACTCTGTGTGACCCACTCTGGGGAGAGGGTAGCAAAGGGAAGTCTGGTTCTTGGGGCCAGGGACAATTCTCTGTCCACCTGGTGTGAGGTTGGGGCTGATTCAATCAAGTCAGTGCTGGGGAGCTGTCTCCCATGACAGACTGGGGCTGGAGCTCACCTCCAGGGACACATGGCTCTGCCCCACCCACTAATCCCTGGGGACAGTTGTCCTCTTCTGTCATGCTTGACCTTCTTCTGTGGTCCACCCTTCTCTGGCTGTCTCCCAGGCTCTGTTTCAGCCTTCTGCATCTGTCCATGGCTCTAAGAAGACCCTTCCCTGGATTTTCTGTGTTTTGATGGCCACTCACCTGGAGCAGAAATCCTGGACTTCCTCCTCCCATCTCAAGATGCCACGAGACCCTGAGTCCAAGGTGCAGATTATGCTCTGCATGGAGTACGTCCCTTAGGGCTACAGGGGTCCCCAGGCCCTTTCTACTCTGCTCTCCAGAGCCCCAGAGTCCAACCACACAATTCTCCAGGATCCTCAGGATTCCACCAACAGGCCTGGTTTGCAGAGTCCTGCCTTTGCAGCCCTCAGGAAATCTGCAGAGCTGCCCCACACTGCTACTGGCCGCCTCTCTTTCCTGGGGTTCTGCACAGGCTTTCTCAGCAGGGCAAGGACAGACCTGTCAGGCTCCCAGTTAAGCCTGGGTGGGCATACGCTGGCCAGTAGAGTCGATAGACGATAGACAGGAGGAGGGTGGTGGGCAGGAGGAGGGCGGAGTGAGGGGAGGAGAGTGTGGATGGGCTGCACTGTGGGCTGGGGATGGCGGGAGGGAAGTGAGGCCCAGGGTGCCAGTCACAGAGCTTACTGGATTCTCATGGGACACATCTAGAGGTCCTCACAGGAAAGCAGACAAGATGGGTTGTGGGGCTTCATAGGGTAGTTGGACCCCCACTACCTTAGATTAGATTGATGCAGATAACCTGGTCTCCTGCAGAACTCCCAAATCGGGGTCTGTGTAGGAGAAAGAAAAGGTGGTGGTGATTATAAGGAGCCCGTGGCTGCGGGCAGCAATATGTAGGCCCTGCTGCCGAGCCACCAAAGCTGCAGGTTCCTGGCTCTGCCCAGGCTGCCTCCAGTGCCTTAAGCAGCTGCAGTGGCAGAAGTGTCTCTGCTCAGGGCTGCGGGTCAGAAAGGAGGTGTCGGCAGAGGGCACCTCTGGTGCTGTGTCTTCCAGGTCCTCCCTGTGCCTGCTGGCTCTTGGTTTTTAGAGGCATTGCCAGATCTAGACCCATGGCTTTATCTTACACAATGCTCTTCCTTCTCGGCCCACTTCCCCAGTCACAGTGAATTGGGGATCACCTTCACTTAGTGTCACATCATTTTAACTTGAGCACACCCGGAAAGATACTTTTGCCAAGGAAGGCCAATCCATAAGTATCTGAGTTAGGGCCCAGAATCTTTTGGGGGCACATCATTTAAGCCAAGACATGAACCACAGGAGCAGAGGCCCCACTGTGGTATCACTCCTGTAGCCTGGGGACATGTGGTCACCCCCCACCCCCCACAGGCTCCATAGCTGTCCTCTCCATGTCTCCTACACCTGCTTTGGTTCCCCTGCCCCACAGTAAATCCTTGCCCCCTGAAGAGAAGGCAGACACGGCCAGACACTCACCAAGGAGCACCCATGATGGCCCCACCTTTATCTCCTTCAGTACTACAGTTTCTCTATTCTGGCTGGAGTCTGCATTTGTTCCTGACATCCTCTTGACTGACTAGAGGCCTTTGATGACCAGGCCTCATCCTCACCAGTTTCAGCCCATCTCACACCCAGTTGTGTATAGTGAGGGTGGAGTCCTAGGCTGAGCCCTCCACTTCAGGGAACATCTAAGCTGGTGAGGGTAAGTCAAGGGTCCTTACCATGCCACAAGGCTGCTTGTATTCTAAAGGGCATTTGGAGCTGAACAAGAGCCTGAGGTTCTTGTTAGCCCTGTCAGTTCTGTTCCCGAGCGCTCAGGGGTCACTTAGCACAGTGGCAACCTGTGAGGGATACTGCAAGGGACAGCTTCTCTTGTGTTCCCAGAGGCTATGGATCAGCAGCACTCTGGACCCGATCATCCTGTGCCAGGGGTCCTGGACTGGATCAGCTGGGTCTTTGTGCCACAGCCTTGCACTTCAGGACTCCCTTGGGCAGTTGGGAGGCTTTAAGGAGGGGAAGCAAAGCATGCCAGATGGAGGGGTGGGCAGAGAGCCCTGTCACTGATCCTTAGGTGACAGTACTGAGAGTGGCCAGCCTGGCCAGGGCCAGTCTTCTCCAAGGGGTCATAGCTCCTGATTAAAGATACTTGCAGACCCAACTCTCAGGGGACACTGCGGAACACAAGCCTTGCCTTGGGGAGCCCCACCCAGGTCTGCTCAGTGGAGTGTTGGATCACCTGGAGACCAGCCTCCTCTTGTCCAGGCCTTTCCCAGGTCAGGAAGTCCCTGAGGAAGAGGGCTGGGGCTCTTAGGGCAGACTGGCCCAGTGGGCAGAAAAGCAGGAAGCTCAGGGGCCAGCAGGGCTCCCTTGGGCAGGCCTTGGGCAAAAGCAAGTCCCCACAGGCTCTTGTGATCCTGAGGCACCCACCATGAGGCAAGTGTTCCCAAGCTGTGGCATTATCTGGCCACAGGAGGACGGACTTGCAGGGAACCCAGGAGGGCCACACTGTAGCCTCATTGGGAGAGCAGAGGTCCTGCAGGTCTTGGTCTTGGTCACCCTCCTTTTTTTTTTTTTTTTTCCCATTTATGTATTTTGGTACAGGATCTCACTATGCAGCTCAGACTCCTAATGATCCTCCTGTTTTCAGCCTCCCCTGGGCTGTGATTACAGGTGTGTGCCACCATGCCTTGGCTCCATTGCAGGCTCAGTGTGTCCCAGGAGCAGGTCTGGTGCATCATGAGGAAGCAGGGATTGAACCCCTGTCCCTGCGCTTGCCAAAGCAGGCAGGTAGTCCACTGAACTATTTCAATGGCCCTTAACCTCCTTCTTAAAAATGTCCAGCAGTGCTCATCAACACACCCTTGCCTGCAGTCCTCACTTTCTCTCACTCCCTTCCATCTCCCCAGGGCATTTCACCACCTCCGCTGTCAGCAGAAGGATGGATAAGGCAAGCAACTGTGGGAGCTGCCCCATGTGAGAGGGCATCCCTCCTGCTGAGGACTCTGCCCAGTGGACACCATACACTGCCCCGGCCTCCCTGTATACTTATCTGTCCCTCCACAGAACTATCTCTTCCTTTGGAGGCCTTGGATAGCTGCTTTGCAGGACGAGTTCTCTCTGACCTGTCATTTAATGTCTACCCATTACATGGATACTACTCAAACTCCTGTTTGAGTATATGAGCTGACATTGGACAGGTGAACTGCTCTGTGCCTTGGTTTCCCTGACTGTAAGACAGAGGTTAAGTAAGAAAACACATCTGGTATTTTCCCCAGTGCCTGCTGCAGAGTTAACATGAGTCTGTCTTCATCTGTGTTCCTCAAGTTCATTCTGCGTGATGGGTTCCAAGACTGACCCAGACCCAAGAGTTGGAAATAGCACCTGTCTGTACCCAGGTAGGGTGATGGTGGAGGAGAAATGTGTGGGCTAAAGGGACACAGCCCACAATGTCACAGACTTCAGAAATAGATAGGGAAATGGGTTGCCACATTGTCTCTACAGATTGGCAGAGTTTAAAGAGCTCCACAGTTACTGGGCATGATGGCTCGTGCCCATGATCCCAGCACTCTGGGAAGCTCAGGCAGGAGGATCACAAGTTCAAGCCCAGCCTGGGCAATTAGTGACTTAGGAGTCCCTATCTCAAAATAAAAAATAAAAAGGGCTGGGGATGTAACTCAGTGCAAAGGCCCTGGGTTCTACCTCCAATATCACACATACACACACACACACACACACACACACACACACACACACACACACAGAGAGCTGAGCATGAAGAGGTGGGGATACCCTGTTCTGGTGGAGGTCTATCACTTGTCCCCCATATCACCTGCCTGCCTGGGCCCCATCAGCTGCCTGATCAGGAAGGTTGTGTCTAGCTCTCTTGTGGCCCAGTCCTGTCCTGACCTTGGATGGCAGTGGGTGGGGACTGAGCACCATCTGAGGGCGTAGGGGTCCCTACGGCCTGAGTCCCCTACCCATCAGAGCGTCTTCTCTGGCTGTCTTTCCAGGATCAAGGTTGGCACGAGCCTCTTGGTCCCAGCGCCGGGTGCACCCACCTGGCTTCGGCCAGCACTGGAGTCTTGCGTCCACAGGTGCAGTCTGGGCAGGGCTTGGCCGCAGCCCTCTGTCCGGTCCTCCACTCGGCTCCCGCGCAGGGCGGACCCTCCCGCCGCTCCCGCGCTCTCCGCCCGCGCCGCTGGGGGCCGCCCGCGGGCCAAGCCGGCAGAGCTCGCCGTGCCTGGGGCCCGCCGCCGCAGCGCTCACTCGGCAGCGGTGACACGGGCGGCGGGAGCCCAGCGGCGGCAGGAATGCGGAACCGGCGCGCGGGCTGACCGCCGGGATGGCGCAGGGACGACAGCGGCGGGCGGGCTGCGCCGGGCCCTAGCGAGAGCTCGCGAGCCAGGGCCGGCTCGGCACCGCGGCCATGGCCAAGGAACCGCGCCGGGCGGTGCAGGAGCTGCTGCGGTGGCCAGGGAACACACGCTGCGCCGACTGTGGTGCCCCAGGTAGGCGCGAGCCGGGGGCGCGGGTCAGGGGACGCGGGCGCGGCCCGGCTAAGTGCAGGTGCGACGGTTGTTGCTCGGGTGGATGCGACTCGGGTGGATACGGCATGGGCGGATGCGCCCGGTGAGCGAGGAGTGGTCCCCGATCTGGTGCAGTCTGGGCGGGTGCGGGGCGGCTGTCGGATTGAGGGTACCCCGGGTTTCTCGAGTACCCGGCGCCCACCGGGTAGGGCGCGGCCGGAGCGCACCTGCCCGAGGACTCGGCCGAGGGCGCCTCCCCTCCCCCGCCCCGCGGCGTGTGTCGCTGTCACCCGCGCGCCGCCGCCGCCTTGCGAAACCCCGGGCTCCTCAAAGAAAGAGGAAATCGCCAGGGCGGCTGGCTGCAGGGAAGAAACAGCCGGTCGCCAAGGATCTCCCCCGGGGCGGGGGTCCCCCAGGCTCTCCAGTACCTGGAGGTGACGTCATAGCGCCCTCTTTCGGCCTCCGAGCAGGGGGAGGAAGCCCTGCCTGCCTTGGTGGAGGGTATGAGAAGGGTCCCCCTTTCCAGCTCTCTGCCTCTGAGATGGGGCAAGGAGCAGGTAGGGTCCCGGGTGCATCTGCGTCGACAGCGTGCAGCTCGGCACCTCCCAGGCTTTGTCCCTTGGTCGCCCCTTGCCTGGGGGATTTCCGAGCCTTCAGAGTCCGGCAGGTCTGATGGTTGTGTTCCTGGGCCAACCCTCCCTGCATCTGGCTGGCTGCCTTAGGTTGGTGTTTGCCTGTGGGGTGAGGGGGGGTCCCCCAAGATTCACCTGCTCCTGCCCCTACAATGTAGAGGAGCCCATTCAGGGGTTGGCCCCTAGGCAACCCTGAACCCAGGGCTCGAAGCTTCTGCCTCACACGACAAACCTCTCACCACAGGATGACCGAGGTCCCCTGTGCAACCCCTTATATGCTGAGGTGCTGACTGGTGACCTCATCCTCCAGATACCCTGGAGACCATACTCCCATCCCCAGCACTGGGGATCTCTCTGACAGCCCAAGTTTCTAAGAGTCTGCTGGTGAGCTGTAATGTGGCCCTTGGGGACACGCAACCAGCTTTCCTGGGAAGCCAGGCAGGCTGAGGTGGCTTTTTCCCTGGCCTGCTGAGGGGCCCTGCTGATGGTGGGGGCTGTGCTTGGGCTCAGTCCAGACTCTGCACTTTTCCCCAGGCTCTGAATTTCTACTGTTGGGGGAGGAAGGGCAGACAGCGAGGTCAACTCTCAGCCTGGCTGAGGGTTCTGCCCTGGGAGGGAGCTGGCTTTGTTCTGTCCTGGCTGCCTGGAAGGAACTTCTCCATGCAGACCCACTTGGGAGCCACCCCCAGCCTCACAGCCTGGTGGGAGGAGGGGACTTCCTTGCCTGTGAAGCCCATAGGCCCCTGTGCCTTGCCCAGTCCACCCATGTAGTGTCCCATTGGCCCCTTGTCCCAGCCCATTGGCTGTAGCAGCCTCCTGGTACTGGAGCCCTGGTTGGGCCTCTCCATGCCCAGAACTTCCTGGCGCTAGGCCAAGTCGCTGGTTTTCAGAGTTGGTCTATGACATCAGCAGTTTTCATCATTGACTGGCCTGCCCAGGGCAGCAGCAGGTCCTAGAGGTTGCTTACCTTTTACAGATAAGGAAACTGAGGCCATGAAAACACAGGGCCCCTCTAGGGGATGTGGTACCCTAAGGCAGACCCAGCCTCCTGGTGCCCAGCCTAGGCTGGTCCACATCACCAGTGCCAACCTCCCGTCTCTTGGCCTTACCTTGCCCCAGGCTATGGGCACATCCTGTCTCTTCCTTGTTACCCTGTGGCATGTCCACCCAGGCTGCCTCTTGGTGGGAACTGGGTTACAAGGCTGTGCCTTGTGCTACTGTGGGGTTCAGCAGGGTCCCCCCTGTCACTGCTGTGGCACAGATGGGTTGTGAAGGCAGTTCTGGCATTGGTGTGTAGGGAAAGACCAGTGTATTTTTTGTCTGTCATTGTAACCTTTACGTGGACCTGACCATGCCTAGGGGAGCAAGATGTCCCAAGAGGGTCCCCAACATCTCTGGATGGCAGGACCTCAGGCCACCTCTAACCACCAGGCCAGGGTCTGAAGTACACTTGGGCAGACCCCATTCCACAGAGACTCCTAAGCTTTCCACCTTATCAGCCCCAGCAGTGGGTTCCCCTAATCTTCAACTTCTGGGCACAGCCTCCAGCTTCCAGAGACCCTTCTTCAGTCACAAGCAGACCAGGGTGGGTGTGCTCGGGCCTTCTTTTCATGAAGGGGACCCTGGCAAGGATCTTTGTCCTGGTGAAGGCTGCTGGAGAGAGGAAACCCCTGTGCCCACTGTGCTGCCTTCTCAAGAGGACTGGGCAGGTGTGTCCTGTGAGCTACAGGTCATCTGATGCTGTGGAGACTTGGGTGTCTCAGCTTTTGGGGTTGATGGATGTGGGTGGGAGTCCTGGGGTTCTTTGATGGTAGTACCTGGAGTATCTGGAGAAACCAATACCAAGGAGCCCTGGCTTGCCCAGCGTAGAGGTCCAGTTGAACTCCTGCTGCCAATGAAATTAGATGTGGTGGTCAGGAGCTGCTGTACTTGCTGGACCTGAGCCCCAGATCTGGGTGGGACACGAGGAGTGGAGAGAGGGATCTTAGGCCCAGTCTTTGAGTGTGAGGGACCTGGGAAATGCTACAGGCCTGGAACATGAGCCTACGCAGCCCTAGGGCTTTGGGGCAGAGGTGACAGCTTTCAGGTAGAGGCACCTGGATGGGAGACTTCAGGACTTTGGCCTAGCTTGGGGGAGGGTCTATATGTATGGGAAGGGGGCTGCTGAGAGGAGGGAGGTGGGTGTTGACCCTGGGCATAATCAGCAGGAGCCTCCCCAAGATAGCACAGAAGTGCCCAGGGTCCTGAAGAAGCCATGCCCTCAGGAGAAGTGTGGATGCCTGTGCCTGTGTGGAGGCGGGGCAGGAAAAGACTTCTGGGCCTGGGGAGGAGGGGTGCTCCAGGGCAGGTATTCTGGGGTTCTTCTAGAAAGAGAGCAAATCCTCAGCCCTCAAGAAAGCCTCAGCTCAAGGGCAGGAGGGTCATGAGGTTCACCCATACAGTTTCTTCTTGAAGGAGGAGGCAGGCCAGCAGCTGGGGAGCCCTGGGAGACTGAGGACCTAAGGCAGGAATGAGCTGGAGGGTCCTGAGCTAAGCCCAGTGCCTTCACCACGGCCCTCTGGGGGAGCCTGAGGGTCTCAGGATCTTGGGTGTTCAGAGGGCACTGATGAGGGAGACTGGAGAGTCAGTTCTCAGACAAGATCCAGAGAGGCAGTACGGAGGGCAGTCAAGGGGATAGGGCACAGGGAGGCAGGAGCTGGCGTAGGCACTGGCCGGTGGGGTCATTCAAGCCTGGGCACTGTTGTAGGGCCTGGCTGTGGGTGGACAGAAGCTGCAGGGGAGCAGGCCACAGAGTCGTGGTGCAGGACTGAGTGTGGGGCTCCAGCCTGGGTCCTGGAGGAGGGGCTGGGTGGCCATCACCAAGGCAAGGCCTGGTAGGGCCAGGTGCTCACCAGAGGTAGGGACGGCAAGGAGCCTGAGCCCAGCACGTATGCCCTGCTGGAAGATGCTGCAGCCGCCAGACCCATGCGTCAGCATTTATGTATTTCTTTCTCCTTTTCTAAAACTTGAGACAAAACTCACATAGCATAAAATTAACCATTTGAAAGTGAAAATCCAGTGGCATTTAGAACATTTGCAGTGTTGTACAACCACCACCTCTATCTAGTTCCAAAAATACAGTGTTCGTAACCAGAAACGCAGATGAGATGCACAGGAAGGGGCCCAGGCTGGCCTGGGGGTGTCTCAGGGGTGGAAGAGGGGGAGGGGGCTCCACTGGGGAGCCCGAGGGTGGTGCCATGGGGGTGTGTGCAGAGAGGGACTGTGAAACAGGTGTCTGCTGGGAACGCTGCCCACAGGACGGAGGTCCGTGAGCAGCCCCACCTCCATGGGGATGGGCCCTACGTCTGGCAGAGAACTGGGATAAGCAGAATGACAGATACTGTGACCCAGCACCCTGGAGGGTGGAGCATGTGGTCTGGACCTCACAGCAGAGTGGGGAGACAGTCACAGAGGCATCCCACCACCTAAGGCCTGTGCTGTAGGATCTGGTACCCCACTCCAAGGAAGTTATCCTGCCCAGGGTCCTCTTTCCCATTCAAGCTGCCTGCCTCACTGGCCTGGATCTGGTGGACCCAGTGTCCCTCCTGCTCTTGGCTGTTCATCCTCTCTGGGATGGCAGTCTCTGGAGCTGGGCCGGGGGTTCTGCCATGCTGTTCTATGGGGAGGGTCAGTTGCTCCCCCTTCCCTGGTGCCTGGACCTTGGCCCAGGGAGTACACCTGTTCTCCCAGCTTGGCTCCAAGATGTGCCTCACCTACCCAAGTACCTTTGACCAGCTCCCGGAAATAGGAGGGCTGAGTCACACAGCTCAGCGGGGAGAGGCAGGGCAGAGCTAGGGCAGAGGGAGGAGGGCAAGGCCATCCTTGGGGACCTGGGCTCGTCCCCTCCACCACACCTTCCTGCCCCTGGCCCTGGCCACCCCTGGGCGCCTCCTGGTCTTGTGGCCTGTCCCAGAGTGACTTTTTGCTGACTTCAGCCCACTAAACAGGGAACCTGGGAGTCCTGGGCACCCTGAGCCCCCTCCTTGAACAGCAAGAGGAGCAACAGGAGGAAACTGGACCTAGGGAGGGGGTCTTGCAGGGTCCTAGATCAGAGTGTCCTACCACCTGTCCTCAACATGGCCTCTTCCAACTTGCACGCATCAGGGAGCTCCCACCCCTGTGCCCTGTGGTCTGATAGTCTTAGAATGTACACAGAAAGAAAGCACACCAGCCCAGCTTTGGTATTTTTTGTTTGTTGGGTTGGTTGTTTGTTTGAGACAGGGTCTCACTATGCAGTTGGGGCTGGCCTTGCGCTCTCTTTTGTAGCCCCTCAGCTGGCCTCAAACTCGCAGAGAGCATCTGGCTTAACCTGCTGAGTGCTAGAATTATGGGCATGTGCCACCATGCCGTACGGTAGGCGCCTGCATCTGGGGCCAAGACCACATGGCATGTGGGGCCGGGGATCGAACTCAGGTCCTTGTGCTTGCCAGATAGGTGCTCATGCCTCTGAGCTATCTCTCTGGACCCCCAGCCTTGGCATTTGGAAAACCAGGGTGAGCTCTGTCCCCTCTCCTTGAGATGCCCTGTCAGCCTGTGTCCCCATCTCCTTGCACCAATGGCCCATCCTGGCCAGCCTTACTATATTGCCAGGGTTCCAGGGGTGAACTGGGCCTCCCAACTCTTGGAGACTTTGGTTTCTGCTGAAATGCAGGCCAGTCCAAAGGCCATTAGGCACAATCAGCCTGGTCACGCACAGAGTGGCACATCCAGGCAGAGTGTGGCCTTTTGTCTCCGTGGCCTACAGGGTAGAGGGCATTCGAGCCCAGAGTTGCTGCTCAGCCATACACTAGGGCTCACTCTTTCCCAGTCAAACTGAGAGTAGTGATTGTTCCTCCACACCCCAGATGCTCCACAGGCTGAAGCAGGAAGATCGTTTGAGCCCAGGAACTCAAGCCCAGTCTGGGAAACACAGTGAAGACAAAAAAAAAAAAAATGCAAGGCTGGGGAGATAGCTCAGCAGTCTAAGTGCCTGCCTGACAAGTGCAAGGACCCAGGTTCAATCCCCAGGACCACATGGCTCCCATAGATGGTGAGGACTGAGAGCCCTAAGCTGCTGCACCCGCCCGCTGCCCTGGGCCATGAGCTGCGCTCATCCTTTGGCCATCAGGTGCTCCCTGTGCACTACACGCCCAGCTTCTGTTTTCTTTTCCTTTCTTTTCTTCTTCTTCTTCTTCCTCTCTCTCTCTCTCTCTCTCTCTCTCTCTCTCTCTCTCTCTCTAAATTCTGAGAGAGTCTCACTAAGTTACCCAGGTGGAGCTTGAGTTTACAGTGCTCCTGCTTCAGCCTCCGGGAATGCTGGGATTATAGGTGTGTGTCAGGCAGGAGCCAGCCTACCAGCCTCCCTCCAGGCAGACCTGTCAGGCTGGAAGCAGCCTCACTGGACTGGGTCTGTGCAAGGATGAGGGTGGTGTGGTGCTGAGCCTAGGCTTAGGACTAGGCAGGAGGCCACAGCTGATGTGTGCCTCGCTTGGCCAAGGACTTTGCAGCCTGGGCCCTGCACATGCCCTTCCCGCGGCCTAGGCTTCCACCTTCCCTCTCATCCCTCTGTTCCTGCTCATCTTCAGCCATCAGTACTTTCATTCCTTCCTCCAGGAGGCCCAAGGGCTTTCTGCCCCATTCAACCACCTGCCGTGCCTCCCAGGTGTATCTACCTCTCTCGAGACCTTTGCCTTGGTAAGAGCTGGTTTTCAGCATGGGGTTCAGGGACTCTATCCCTTGTCGAGGCGAGGGACTCCTACCAGATGGTGGTTCTTTGTCTACTCTGGTGACCCAAGTTGGACGCCAAGTGATTCTGAGGAACACGTGGGTCAGGAAGGGAGCCCATGTATGGAGTTGTTACACTCCTGCTCCTTCCCACCAGCCCAAAGCAGGGAGGTTTCAACTGGAGCTAAGCCCCCCTGCCCGGGACCTGGGGTCTAGGCTTCCCTACAGGCTGCTCCACTGAGCCCAGACCTCCCTAGACACCATGCCCTCTCCAAGTCTTAGGTAGCTACACACTCAAGAATGGTCTACTTGCCAGGTGACTGAGGTCAGGGTGGCTTGGAATCTCCTTCCTTCCACTGTGGGGCCCCCTCCCCTTCCACCTCATCAAGGCGGAGGTTGAGTGAGAAGTCTGTGCTCTGTAGGCCCAGGGGTGGGGGGTGTGTGTGGCACTGCAGCCCAGGGGGACAGAAGTCCTGCCAGCTGACCAAGCAAGCAGCCCAGTTGAAGGCCATCTCCATTCCCTTCCTCCCTAATGTCTGCCTGGGAAGAGGGTATGGAGTAGGTGTGGGCTATAGCAGAGGATGCGCAGGATCAGATCCTAGCCCATCCCTGGTGACCTTGAACAGGACTTCCTTCACTTTATCCTGTCCTAACAGATGGATAACAGGATATCACCTCTGAGTTGTGTGGGGATGGACTGAGGCTATGCCTAGCAGTGGCCTAGTGAGGACTCATTGCCTGGGGAGAAGGGGCCCCTGGGAGCCTGGGGTGCTGCTCCCCCTCAGGATCAGGGGGCATGTTGGGATGGAGACCAGTTGCACAGCACGGTCACGTGGTCACACCACTACTTTCTTACCCAGGGCCTCATTTTGGAGACACCTAAGCTAAGGTCACAAAGACTTCTCTGCCATTTTTGTCTGAACACCCAAGGGTTTAGGCTTTCTTTCAGCATTTGGAGGAATGCGAAAGGCATTTGGAGCTATTCGTGCCTGGCGCAGGGCACGGAGGAAAGTTTCCTGCTTGGTAGTGATGTCTAATTGTCCCAGTGTCACTGGTGGGAAGATCATTCTTTCTCTGCTGCGTCACATGTCTTCCTTTGTCCCTGACTCAATGCCCACATGCTGAGTTCAGTCTCTGTTCTGATACATTGATCTGTTTATCTTGTTTTCATGCCCAGATTACAGTGTCCTGATAACAGTAATTTGATAAATTCTGAAAACAAGTAGTATTGCCCGTTCTTCATCTTTGTCCTTTTTCTAATTTGTTTCTATTATGCTATGTATTTTGCATTTGCATCTGAATTTTAATTTTTAATTTTTTACTAGTTTTTTCTTGTGGTGGTGGGTCATGCTAAGTTAGACTACCCCTGAGCCAGATCCCCAGCCCCAAACACATTTTAGAATTAAATGTGTCAACTTCAGTCTTATGCTAAAAATCTTGGAGTTCTTTTTTTTATTTTTCCTTCATTGAGACAAAGTCTTGCATGTAGTTCAGGCTAGCCTTAAATTCACTGTGTAACCCAAGCTGGCCTAGACTCACAGTGATCCTCCAGTCTTGGCCTCTTAAATATTGATATTACAGGTGTGTGCCACCCTGCCCAACTACTTCTGGGGTTCTTACAGAGACTGCATTGAATATATAAATTAATTTAGAAAGGGCCAGCCAAGATAGCTCAGCAGACTAAAGTGCCTGCTGAGGCAGAATGCAGTGACCAGGTTCAATCCCCAGGGTGCTGTGCGAGCCCCACCCCGGAGGCCCTGCTGAAACTGGGCTTGGTGGTGCACCCTGTAATCCCAGCACTTGGGAGGCTGAAAACAGGAGGATCACTATGAGTCGGATCTGTGTAGTGAGACCCTGTAGACCCTGTACTAAATACATTTTAAAAAATTGGAGAGAATTTATGTATTAACAATATTGACTCTTCGAATCCATAAAACCAGAGTCTCTTTCCACTTCTTTAATTTCTCTTGAGCAGTATTTTAGTTTTATGTGTACTATCTTGCACATCTTTTGCTGTATTTATTCCTAAATATTTAATGTTTTGTGCTATTATAAATTATATTTTAAAATTTTCAGTTTGATTGTTTATTATTAGTAAAAGGGAAGACAACGGATGTTTGTATATTTATCTTGTATCCTGTAACCTTGCTAAACACTTATTCTAATAGTTGTTTGTATTTATTTTTATTTATTTAAAATATTTATTTTTTTTTGTGGCACTGAGGATCAAACTCGGGACCTTGAGCTTGGCAGGCAGGTGCTTATGCTGCTGAGTTATGTCTCTGACCCTAATAGTTGCCGTTATACATTCTATTGGATTTTCTACGTAGATAATCACATTGTGAATAAGGCCGCGTCATATCCTTCCCCATCTGTGGCTGCGCGAGGGATTCTGGAGGATTGGGTCTCTCCCTTCCGGGACTTACTTCCATGCTTCCTTTTCACAATCCAGGAGATGATGTGACCAGCTGTTTGCTGCTCCCATGGTTCCATTTCCCTGAAGCTTCTGCGTCTGCGCAGATAGCGCCCTGCCCTTGCGTCCAGGTGTTGCTGTGCTGAGTGACAGGGTGAGGCACAGCCTAGGGCTCAGTGGCATGGATCGCCGCGCATTAATTCATTCCTGGATCCCTCTGCTCTGCACCCTCCTCAGCCTCTTTGGAGACCCCATCTTCCAGGGACTAGGGCTGCTACCAGCCGGGATTGGTGCGACTGAAGCCCACCGTGCATGTGCACGCACACATCACTGGCTAGTTTGGTGCATGGCAGTGTGGCCTGCTGGGAACTGCCTGGTGTGAACGGCAGGAAAACCTCTGGTCTGCCCTTCACTCAGTGTTGACGCAGGTCCTTTCCCAAGAGGTGGTTCTCCTGGGGCTCCTTTCATTTTTTAAAGTTCAGTATGTGATATATTATTATTGTGTAGTATTAAACATTTTTCCAAATCATTATGATTTCTTTGGGGGCCCATACATTATTTATGAATTAATTTTTATATTTCCTAACAGTTTAGATTTAAATTTTATCTTTTTGTTATTTGTTTCTATTCAGTTGGACTGTGTCAAATGACATGATATATAGCAAATTAAAACTAAAACTTAGACCTCAGTGGAGCGTGGTGGCGCACACCTATAATCCCAGCACCCAAGTGGCTGAGGCAGGAGAATTGCTGTGGTCAGTCTGGGCCACATGGTTCAAGGCCACCCTGAACTGCAGAGCCTGTCTCCAAAAAGCCAGAACCTGAAAATAGACATTTACTTTTCAAAATAATTTTAGGTTTACAGAAACGTTTTTTACTGTTTTTCCTTTATATTTTAATTTTATTAGCACATATTCATAGTATATAATGGTTATATTCATTGTGGGGAGTTAACATACACTCTTTTTATTTTTTTATTTTTTATTTTTTGTGGGACCAGGGTTTGAACTCATGACCTTGCACTTGCCACACAGTCACTTGTGCCACAGAGCTGTCTCCTTGGCCCGTAACATACAGTCTTAATTCTATTTACATCCCCTCCCTTTCCTCATTCCCTCCCCCTCCTCCATCCCCTCCTCTTCCTCATG
>PVKN010011201.1:0-21896 GCA_004027915.1 Capromys pilorides | reverse complement strand
TTGAGCAACTGGTAAAATCGATTATAGAAGATGAGCAGCCTGGTAGAGAAACGAGCTTTTAGGAGAAATGAACCCGACTGGAGATGAAGATAGAAAAGCACAAGCAGAGCATGAACCTATCGTTTCTCATACATAGTTTGGAAGAAAGGAGAAAAGGAACAGTGCCTAATGCTGCCAGAGCCCAAGCTTCTGGCTGATACACTGTTGGAATGTGACTTCCCACAACCGAATTAAACATGTGGTATATTTCAGAAAGCTATTCTATCTCAAAAATGAAGTAAAACTGGTGCTTCACATTATATATAACCAAGATATAACACGTTTGTGAGACGGCAAGCTGGAGACCAGCTGAATGCCCATCACCAGTTAGAAAGGGGTTAAAGTGGTGTTGAACATTCACACAATGTTACTTTAACTCTGAGAGAGACTTTTGTGACAAATGTTATAGGTTGGAGGCTGTGCAGTTTTTCAGGAAAGGGAAAGGGGTATTTGTGGAGTACTCGCTGTGTGCTACCCTGTGTGCAAACCATAAATGACAGAGCCGAACACAGATCTGACTCCGTATTTTTCTCACTGTTTAAAAATTGGAGGAACCAGGTGTGGTGGTGCACATCTGTAATCCCAGCACTGGAGAGGTTGAGACAGGAGGATCTCTGAGTTTGAGACCAGCCCTGGGGATACAAAAGTGAGCACAAGCCCAGCCTGTACTGCACAGCATTACCCTGCCTCAAAAAAAAAAAAAATTGATTTTTGCCTGCTGAATGCTCCAGTGTTTAACTCCAAGGTCAGGATCATTATGTGGCGAGCATTACTGGCAGTGTGTTATGGTGACTTAATATGCACCTGATCTGACAACAAGGAATTTGTTGTTAGTTTTGCTTTATGATGATGAGGTTCTAACCCAGGGCCTTAAATCTTGCAGGTGCCAGACCAAGCTTTCTGCCAATGAGCTACATCCCCAGCTCTCAGAATTGTCTTTTTTTTCCTCTTAAATTTCCTTAAAGTTCTTGAGTAAATTGTGAAGGATTTTTTTTTTTTTTTTGGCTGGCTGGCTCAGGCTGCCTTAAGGGTGGGTCTGGGGATTGAACTGCCATACCATGTGCCTGACTGGGATTGCCAGCACAAGCACTTAAACCACTTAGCTAACCCAAAAGGCCCCCCCCTCCCCCGCCAGTTCTTGAATAAATTGTAAACAGTGGGGTGATTCTTTTAATTTGACTGTAGTGGGTGAAATCAGTGTGTGATTCCCTGTTTCTTACCTGGCTGCTATTCACAATATCTACCTCTTTTAATTTCTGTGAATTTTGAGTTCCCAAATTTAAGATTTTTTAAGCTTCACGGGCTTGGTTTTTGTTTGCTGCAAGTTCCTAGGGCAGAGTATAGACTTGGTCGAAGGCACAAGTTTAAAGGCACAGGGTGGGCTAATCCTGGTCAGTTGGGGACTCAGTTGAATTGTGTTTCCTGCATATGTGCCCAGTACTAATGGATAGGAAAATGTTACAGTGGCTAAAGTGCGGGCCAGCCCTGTGGGAGGCTTCCATCAGCATTCTCTTCAACTGCTGTAGCAGACCCATTATGTGATCACTGTTCTGTGGCTAGAGACACAGGCTTTACTACCAGAGTCTGAGGCTTTCCTGCTCCTGGTCAGTCGCATCCCGGCCTGTGAACACACTGTGCTTGACTCACTCTGAGTACTGTCTGCTGTTCAGTCCTTTCAGTATCTCTGAGGATGTCATGTCTGCCTGTGTTGCCACCTCAGAACCAGGAGGTGCTTTTCAATTAATGTGTGTTATTTGAAGTATCTACTATTTAGATATTCTTTCAGCTGTCTTTTGCAAATTTAACAAAAATATGTTGTTTTCAAAGGTTTATCTCTGTGCTTTTGAGCTGTTTGACCTGCGACATGTATTGTATTAATTTCCTTGCGCACCTCTCATCTCTCTCCAGGCTGCCTTTGACAACATAATAAACATGTGCTGAAAGAAGCGGAGTTCTGTGCCAAAATGTGTAATAGGTGTTGGGAACTAGGAAGAAAATGTTCAGATGGGAAAGGGAACAAGGCAGGGACAGGGGAAAGAAGGAAGAGACAAGACAGAAGGGGAATAATAGGGACGAAGTGGAAACAAAATTATTTAGTAAATAAGGAGGGGAAGAAGAATTGAAGGAAGGAGGAGTTGGGGTAAAAAGAAACAAGCTACATCATGTACTAGAATAAATTTCTTATGAATATGATTATTATGTTTGTCTAAAATGTACAATAAAATTAAGGAGAGAAAATGGAGTCCTGAAATGTGGGACTTTAGAGATGTATTATGCATAATGAACTTGCTTTTAATCATTATTTATTATGCTTTTCATTTATGTAAATATCCACCAATCACATGGCTGGACAGCACAAGTGGTTCCTGAAGGCAGAATGATGAGGTGCCATTGAAAAGCTTCGTTTTCTTTAGAGGTTATTTTTCTCCCATTCTGTTGTTTCTTTCAATTGTGATCAAATATACATAGCATAAAACTGTTTTAATTTTTCTTTTTGTGGTACTAGGGACTCAATGCAGGGCCTTGTGCAGGTATGCTGCCACTGAGCTACCTCCTTAGCCTGCAGTTATCTTTATTTTTTATGTTTGTTTTTATTTATTTGTTTCATTTACGTGTTTGGTACAGGGTTTCTCTGTGCAGCTTGGACTCATAGTGATCCTCCTGTTTTCAGCCTCCCCAGTGCTGGGATTACAGGTGTGCACCACCATGCCGGGACTAGGTCACCGTCTCAGCATGCCTCAGGGGTGAGGCCAGTGTGGCATGTGGGACTGGGGATCGAACCTGGGTCCCTGTGCTTGCTAAAGCAGGTGCTTAGTCCGCTGAGCTATCTCATCAACCCTTAATTTTTTAAAGTGAGTGTAATTATTTTTAAGTGCATAGCTCAGGGATATTAAGTATATTCATACTGATTTGGAATTGTCACTGTCATCCATTCTCCAAAATTTGAAGAGTTTGAAAGCTATAAATACATTTCAACCTTTCATCTGGTCAAGCAGTACTTTTGAAATAGAAAATTCCAGCGATTGCTTTAGGTCTTGAGACGTAGTACCTTTAGCTCATTAGTTGATTACAGATGCTTTCCTCTAATTTCAACCTAGTGGAATGAAACCGTGGAGCTGTTTCGGACCAGGATGCCCTTGCGGCGGCACCGGTGCCGCTTCAAGAGCTACGATCGGTGCTTCACCGCGGGGGAGGCTGTGGACTGGCTGCATGAGCTGCTGCGGCACAGTCAGAACTTCGGCCCAGAGGTGACTCGGAAACAAACGGTCCAGCTGCTAAAAAAATTCCTGAAGAATCACGTTATTGAAGACATCAAGGGAAAATGGGGTCAAGAAGATTTTGAAGACAACCGTCACTTATACAGGTACAGGATAAGCCCTGATGGGGACGGAAAGTGGATCAATAAATTTGGTCTGAGTCTGATGTGACAGAATTTACCTTGTTCTTTGAATCAATAGTTTCTTCTGTTATGTGTCTAGTGAAGAACTGAGTGTGTCACTAGTGTAAAGCGGGTGACAGTTTTTCTTGGTCCCAAAGAAATCCTTTGCCCCAGTAATTTCTTTCAGAAGGAAAAATTTTCATGGCTTTTGCTCACCCAAGAAGGATCTTTGCAATAACTTAGTGCAGGCTCAGATTCTGCTAGAGCCTGAAGGGTAAAAAGACAAGCGGCTCTGAGCTCAGCCTGTTGAGCTCGAAGTTTGGTGTGTACAGGGAATGGTGCCACTCGCGGTCCTTCTTTCAGCGGCTGAGGACTTGCGCTGGAATTCTCTCCCAGCTCACATGAAGCCTGACAATGCAAGTTTGCTTTTCTCCCAGGACTTTGGTAACATTTCAGTGCTATGTTATGATATAGACACCGGCGACCTGGCAACCCCAGGGAAATGGAGATCTCTTTCTTTCTCATTGTGTGCTCCCCAGTTTGCTACTGGCAGTGGAGGAGACCTAACTAAGGTTCTAGCTATAGGAAAGACCAAAGAGGAGCAGACGCATAAGGCCACAAGAAGAACTGTTACCTGCAGAGAGGCCCCCAAAGTACTGAGGTCCTGAGAGGGGTTAGAAAAAGAAATGGAGATTACAGACCTGTAATATTTGTCTTTTACTCGCACAGAAAAGAGAGGAATGTTGACACAGCACATTTAGTGAGTGTAATTCTGTGATGTGAGACTTTGAGCAGAAAAAAAACCTCTTACACCTACTGGCCGGGCTGCTGAGAAAGGCAGAGCAAGTGAGGGTGTCCAGGGAAGATGGTGCTGCGTGTTCAGTCTGACACCCCTTGGGGTGTTCATCAGTGGCCTCTAGGCCCTGGAGAGCAAGGATGTCACCTGGACTTTTTTTTTTTTGTATACATTCGGGGACTATTTCTGATTTGGCTCATCAGCTTTAAAATAGGGTCCTGAGCGGTCTGAGCCTAATCTGAGACCTTAGTGCTTGCTAGCTTCAGGCTGTGGAAATTCTAGCCCTGGTTCCACATGCTACACTGCACTGGGAAGGATTCTTAAGTGTTCATTCTCTTGGGCAACTCTTTAGTTTCTTGTTCCCCAGGAAGATTTAGCTAGAACAGTTCAAAAGGTTTCTGTGGGTGATTAACTTCCTATCTACCCTAGTGGTGTCCTGCACTAGGGTATGCCTGGTGAGTCCTGTGATGCTTTGGGGGCCCCCAGGAGGGAGGAAGAGAGACTCATGTTCTAGGAGCTAACCAACCAGAACTGACTGTGTAGTTTCATTTTAATATTAAGACTTCATCAGGCACACACTTTTAAAAATATAGTACACAAGACAGATGATATTCATTTAGTAAATACAGTCATGAGGGGTTGATTTCAGGACCCCTTACAGATGTAGATCCAGAAATCTGTGGAGGCTGAGTCCCGCATATAAAATAGTGTAGCATTTAAATGTAGTCTATGCGCATCTTCATCTGTGCTTCAGATCATCTCTAGACTACCTGTTACACCTAAAACAATGCATATGCTATGTAAACAATCATTAACACCATGTTGTCTAGAGGAAAATGACAAGGAAAGTGGCACGCATGTCCTGCGCAGGTGCACCTGTCCTTGGCCTACATGGGCTGTGAGTATGATGGGGCGAACAGTGCTTGAGCAGCGAGTGCGCGGGAGAAGCTAAACACTTGGGCAGCGGCCGGAAGTGCCAGCAATGTGTGCCCAGGTGTCCGTTCAGTCAGGTGCACCCAGCCTTGTACCTGACACATGGCAAATTCGAGTTTTGCTCTTTGGATCTTTCTGGAATTTAAATTTTTTTTTTTTTTTCTTTTTGAGATGTGACTTGTGGTCCATCCAGGCTGACCACCTCCAGCTCCCATGGTTAAGTGATCCTCCTGCGTTAGCCTCCCAAGTAACTGGGAACTGAAGGTGCACAACACCGTAACTGGCTGGAATTTTATTTTTGAGTTTCTTGATCCTTGGCTGGTTGATTCTGAGCATGTAAAACCCATGGACACTGTGGGCTAATTGCAGGGATTTCTTACAGCTCATTTCTCTAATAGAACACTTAGGAATCAAAAAGGAAGCAGTATTGTCTTTTGTTAGCCCTTGAAATTTCATTTCTGGGTGGGGGTTCTGTAAGTTAGCCCCTGACTTGTGCCATTTATCTGGGTTCACCTGCCACAAAGTCTGTTTAGATACCTAATAAGAAACCTGCGCCTTGTGTGGAGAGTCAGCTGAGGAGTGCAGCCAGCTACCGCACGCTCAGGATTCCGTGACTGGTGCTTGAGATCATTGTGTTGCATTCCAGTGCTCTGGGAAGAGCCACATGTGCTGCCCCCACCTGCGCTGTTGCCAGCTGCTCCCCCTTGGGCGAGCGAGGCAGGCAGAAGCGGAGGACAAGAGCTAGAGGCAGCTTAGATTTGAAAACAGAGTCCACAACGGGGTTGATGCAGGAACGTGCTTTTAAAACTCCAACTTTGTAGAGGAGTCATGAAGAACATTAGGAAGGAGCTTTTGCTGGGAGGAAAGAGACTGCCAGTGCACAGCATTTGTGATGTTGTAGACTCAGCGAATACTTCATCTTCTAATTCAGCATCTGTACATGGAGGTGATAATGTCCTAATTTTAAAGGTCAGGAAATTAATAAAGCTGAAGTTAACTTACTTGTTTAAAGCCATTCAGTCAGTAGTAAGATGAATCAGAAATTGAACTGAGATTTATCTCTGAAGTCTGTGTTCTTACATGTACTAGGCTTTCTGTCTTTCTATACGATGAGGTTGACTTAGCTTAGCAAATAAATTAGTGATCAGTAAACACAGAATAATTAACAGGGAACATTTGATGTGACTCACATGTGATTGTGTTTATACAGAATTCCTGTACAGCATTAAATAAAACGTAATACATATTAAAATACATATTAAATAATAAGCTCTTATTCAAAAGTTTTCAAATAAAGGAGATAAAGTGAATGTAATTAGCTACTTAAATAGATGTAGCAAGGGAGAAGTGGTATCCTGGGTCTATAGAATTAGAAAAAGTTGTGTGAAATATGAATGCTCTGCATTTTGTGTGTGTATGTGCACACGTGTGTTTTGTGGTGCCAGCAATTGAACCAGGGCCTGGTTCATGCTAGGCAGATGCTCTGTTACTAGTGCTGTATTCACAGCCCTTAATTACAGTTTTTAAGAGAGTGATTACATAGCTATGTGTTTGGTGATTTCTGTAGCGAAGATGAGTAAATCCTTTATTTTCAAATGGATCAAAAGCTGTTTTTAGACTTAAGAAGTATATAGTATATTTGTTGAGTTAATGCATGTAAGTTTGTGAGCTGTGATCGTTTCGTTTTGTTTTAAGAACCAGAGTTAAGCATGGAAAGGAGAAGGGAAAGTAGATTTAACGTGCAAGAAAACAAAGCAGTGCCAGGTGCATACCTGTAATCCCAGTGCTTGGAAGGCTGAGGCAGCAAAGTTGCTGCAAATTAGAGGCCCGCATGGGCTACATAGTGAGTTCAAGGCCAGCCTGGCCTACAAAGTGAGACTGCTTCAAAGAAGCTAAGAGAAGAAAGGAAAAGAGAAAGCAAAGCAGGCTTCTGCCATTAGGATGACAGTCATAGGCATGTGTTGCAGAGAAGGGGTTGGCGTCACTGGTCAGGTCACTTCTCTGTTGTGGTCAACATTTGTTACTAGAAAAAGTTCTGAATTGAATGTTGGTGAAGACACCCTTTTAACTTTTTAAACATTTATTTATTTAGTACTGGAAATCAAACTCAGGACCTTGCGCTTCCAAGGCAGTTGCTATGCTGCTGAGCTATATCCCGGTCCTAAAGACAACTTTAGATGTCTAGTGAGTACTCAGCTATTTTCTGTCCTTAACAAAGCTTTAGGGACAAACCCTCTCTACTTGGAACTGCAGAAGGGGAACCAGTTATAGTGTTGTCTTGGTTACTTTCTTGTGGCTGAGGCAAAATAGCTAATAACCACAAATTAAAGGATCAAAGGGTTATTTTAGCTAACAGTTTGCAGAAGTTTTAGTCCAGAGTCCATAGCTGGCTGCAGGGAGGAGAGATAGTCCATGGCAGGGCAAGTAGGAAGCAGCAAACTTCGGTCCCTTTTGTCTCATCCAGCCTATAAGCCTCTTGGTTGGTGCTGCCCACACTCAGGGTGGGCCTTCCCATTATGACTAACTTAGTTACCACACGTCCTTGATTCATATTCACACGCCCTAGATCTAGGAACCTCTGAAAAGCCCCACCTATGAGTGCATGATGCTTAGAGAAAAACATCTAGACACAAACCATAACAACTGTGTTATATTTTCATAAGGAATTTTGCAGAATGTGGCTTTGTGGTAGTTCTTGTGTGGTCCAAGTGAGGTCCTGGGTTTGATCCCCAGCCTAGGAGAAAAAAAAAAGTTCTTGTGGATCTTTTCATGACCTTCATTTTTTTTTTTTTTAAATGTATTTGGTTGTTCAGGGTTTCACTGTGCAGCTCATACTCATAGTGCTCCTCCTGCTTTCAGCCTCTCCAGCGCTGGGATTATAGGCTTGCGCTACCACGCCTAGATTTGGTTGCTGGCTCAGCCTGCCCAGGTACAGGAACCACAGTCTCTGCGCTTACCTAAGCTTGCGTAAGCAGGCACTTTAGTCTACTGAGCTGTCTCGCTGGCCCCTTCATGATCTTTTCTAGATCTTTTCCTAGGGATAGACAAGATGTCTGTTTCATCCTTAGCGTGCCACTGTCCCTTTAAAATGTTTAAACAAAACACCAGGAATGTCTTGGTTAAAGAAATTTCATACTTACTGTCACATCCGCCTGTGTTGTATGTGAACAGATGACTGTGGTATTATTTAAATCTAACCTAATAATTTCTATAAAGATGGAAGTGTACAGTGATAATTCCATGCTGCCCTGAAAATAAGATCTAAAATAATCAGCCTTGAAATGTGATGTGTTGCTCAAAAAGTTTTGTCCTCAGTGCAATGGTGCTGCAGCTACTAAAAAGACCAAGGAAGAGTATTTGAGCCCAGGAGCTCAGTGTCATCCTGGGCAACATTTATGAGATTGTGTTAAAAAAAGGATTTCGGAGTTTGGTTTTCATATTTCAATGTCTTTTGATTAGAGAAGCTCAGCTGGTAAAGTCCACATAAACCTAACATCTGGAGAACTGTGAAAGCTGAAACACTTCTGGTCTTAAGTGTTTCAGATAGTAGGATTTATAAGGGGATGGACTTTTAAGACTCTTAAGAGGCTAAGAGCAGAAACCATACATGAGGAGACAATATTCATAAACCACGTGTGTGACCATGGTATGGCATGAAGAATATGTAAAGAACTTGAAGCAATATAAAATGACCAATTAAAAAACAACTAATAAAAGCCTTGAACAGATGCTTCAGAATACCCAGGTAGCAGACAGCTCTTGACAAGATGTTTTAATGTAGTTAGCCTAAGAGGAAAGCAAATGAAAGCCTTGATGAAACGCTGCTACCTGTCTACCAGAGGTGGGGCCAAGTGCTACTGGGGGTGGTGCAGAGCGGCTGGTACGCTTGCTGCCCATGGGAAGCCTGGGTCGGTGGTCCCTTTGCAACAGAGTGCGCCAGTTTCTCACAGGTAATACACACAGCATTACCTCAGCCTGTGTGGCTCAGCATTCCTAACCCTGGATATCTCCCCTATAGCAGTGAAAACTTAGCGTGCACATGGTCACTTATGAATGAATATCTATGGCAGCCTTGCTAATAATTGGGAATAACTTAAATGTCTTTCTGTGGCTCAACAGAACCACTTGCATGTGGGAAGAGTGTGGCACTCAGCGGAGGTCAGGAAGGAGTTCTTTTGGAGGCAATGGAGCCATCCTGCTTTCTGATTGTGATGGTGGCTGCACAAACACAGACATGTGTTAGCATGACAAGACATGTGTTAGGACGGTAAAGAATGGGTGCGTGCCTGAATTTTACAGTAGCCTAATGAGCCAGAGATTTGTAAAGTGTCCGTTTGTACCTGCAGTGAAAAAATGCAAATGTTAAGGCGAGGTGTATGGTCCCTCAGTCATTACTCATCCTGTTACTACCATGTGTTATTGGGACACAGTAATTACATCTCGGGGAACTGGTAAACACGTGTCACCTCTTGACCATTTTTGCTGCCTTTCTGTGCCTCCCAGAATGTGAGTATGCATTCCTTTCTGGGAGACACTCATCACTGTCCTGTAGGTCTACTTGGAGGGACCTACAAGGTTCAGTTGGCTCACTCTGCAAATTAATGGACTACGCACTCCCTCTAGTGGATCTTTTTCATTTTTTATTGGAAAGCCCAGAATGTGTGTGATATTTCTTTTTTTCTTTCCTTTTTTTTTTTTTTTTACTCTTATTCATTTCATTAAGTTCTAAGTTCTCAGACATAAAATTGTTTAATGTATGCTACAAGAAGCACCATGGCATAATTCATTGAGAAATGTGTTGACACTATTTCATGCTGCTTTTCTTGGTGTTACAGCTGGCACCCAAATAATATTAGCACTTCAGGTCATGGTGATCGCTCCTTCAGGTCTTAGATCTGTGTCTGAAACACTGAGGAAATAAAGGGTGAGGAAGTAGTGACGCTCTCCTTTCATTAGCCCAGGGGTCAGCAGGCTGGGTCTGTGCTGGGCCTTGTATAACACATGCAAGTTATTATACAACCCCTGTTTTGAGTCTCTGTGGTTGTGTGGTGAGAACTGCTGTAGGCAATACCTAAGTGTGTTGAAATTGTAGTTGTGTTCTGTGCACATTAATGAAATAAGTGATGGGATTTGACCTGAGGGTCATAGTTGCTAGACCTTTAAGTTTCTGGAGGGGAAAGACTGTTATTCATTCTTATGACTCAACCACCCAGTGTTGTTGTAGGAGCTAGTTACATTTCGTGCATTGAGCTGAAGTCAATACACATGCATCATTAGAAATCACTAAAAGATTCTGATAGTTTAGGCCATCTCAGAATGAGATGCCAAGCTGGATTTGATGTGGGACAAAACAGGAGTTGGTGAGGGCAGCCTTCAGACTGAGACGAGTGTGGGCTCCAGGAGAGCAGAGATTAGAACTCTGCAGGACGAGGACTGCAGGGGCAGCTCTGAGAAAGTTGGAACAAAGCTGATACAGGCAGAGGTTCCTGCTGGCTAGGTGTGGCCCGGGCCCCTCACCCCAGCGCTGGGCTGGAGGCGGCCCCAGGGCATGTGGGGATGGCCAGCAGTGGGGCTGTCAGGCTCCTGGAAGGAGAGATGAGCTGCACTGCTGTGGCCAGCAGTCTGTTTCCTGTGTGCATCAACCTTTCCCACGGTGTGTGGGGCGCTCCTGCAGAATGAAATTGCTAGCTGACTCCACCCCGGCGCTGTGGCTGTCCTGGCTGTGGCTGGTGTACCCCTCTCTGCACTGCAAATGCCTTCACCCGCAGGCGTCTCCTCAGCAGGCTTGGGTGCCTCGTGAGTGACCTGCACTTGGCAGACACTGCTTCTGCACAGATGCACTTGTGGTTAGGGTGGAGCAAGGCAGCACCTAGAGGCGTCCCTTGGATGTCCAGTGCCTCAGGTGTCCCTGCGTGCTCCAGTGCATCAGTGCAGCCTCACTCCTGTGGTCAGGATCAAGAAGTCCTTTACCAAGCCCTCATGGGATCGGGCCATGAAGGGCAGAGCCCGGAGCTGTGGAGCTGGGAAGCACAAGTCACTGTGGGGCGTGAGTGCCACTGCTCCTGCTTGCGGCTTGTGGTTTCCTGCATGTGGTTTTCTTTCCGGTTCCAGTGGACAGAGCACTGCAACCCTCCCACGCAGCTCCTGAGCTCCTGCGTGTAGCAGCGTCCTGGTTGCTGTAGAGTTCTATGTCTTGAACTCAGGCAGTATGTTTCCCAGATTTCTTCTTTTTCAAAATTGCTTTGATTATTTGAGTTTGCCTTTCTGTATAAATTTTAGAACTGCCAAGTCAATTCCTGTAAGAATTCCTGCTAGGATTTTGCATACAGTTTAGAATCAGATCAGTTTGAAGAGATTTAGTATTTTAACAGTTTCGAGCACTCTAAGTCATGAATGGTAATCTTCTTTCATGGCTCTTTAATCTCAGAGCAGCATTTTGTAGTTTTAAGCTTAGACATGTTTTATTAGCTTTAGATCTATGTAGCACCCTGGTTTTGGATGCTGTTTAAAAGTGGTTGCTTTCATTGTAAATGATATCTTATCTTTTTCTTTTTGGTAGTGATACGGGGGACTTTCATACTGAGATACATCCCTAACTCTTGTTTTTCATTTTAAGACAAGGTATTGCTCCATCACTAAGTTGCTCAGATGAGGGTTGAACTTGTGATCCTCTTACCTCAGCCTCCTAGATTTTGGGGATTAAAGACATGCACCACCATACCCAGCTACATTTCTTTTTTCAACAGAGATGTTTTATACGGTTTTAAAGAAAAAAATAAAGGAAGCCCCAGTAGAGGGAGCTCTGTTCTCTTTTAAAAACTTTTCAATTTATTGAGAAAGTCCTTTTCATACAAGACTTTATGAATTGTACCTGAACAATTTATATAACAAGAAGCAGATCTCTGCCTACCTACAATTTGCACCTCCTGAGAGGCTATCGGCGTCTTGACCAGTGATCCAACCTGTCATTTGTCAGTGGAGACATGGCTTGCTTCCACTTGTTGGCTATTGTAAATTATAGGGCGATGAGCAAATCTCCTGCACATGTGAGAGTTCCCTTTAAGGTACCAGAGTTGTGCAGGAGAAGGTTACCTCCAGAAGCTATGTGGTGTAAGCTTTCCACTTTCCTAGGTAATAGCAGATTGCATTCCTCTAGTAGTAAATGCTTTATCTTACCAGTCAGGTCTGTCTGAGTTACTCTTCACTGTGATTTTTACAAAATTTTAATATGCTTGTAATACATAATGATTGCATTCATTGTGGGTAGTTGGAAAATACATATAATATATCTTAATTTTTAATTTATTTTCTCTTTTCCCTCATTATGGTGCTAACTTGAAGTTCTTTGATTATAGACATAATTTAGTATAATTTTGGTTTTTAAATTTTGAGACAGGCAGGCCTCAAACACATGGTGATCCTTCTGCTTCATCCTCCTAAATGCTGGGATTACAGGTGTGCACAACTATGTCCAGCTTGATCTAGTATAGTTTTATATGTTATTTAACCGTCTTGATTTCATATCTGGAAAAGTTCATGTCTTTTTCTATACATTTTTTTCCTTATAGACACTTAGTAATATGTGTATCTCCTTTGTCAATTATACCACTTGGAAAGACCTGTCATACTGTCTGTCTCCCCCGCACCCCTATGGAGCCCAGGGCCTCATGCATACAAGGCAAATACTCTGTCATTGAGCTGCATCTTCAGCCCACATTTTTGCTCTGTATTTATGGTATCTCCATGATCAGAAAAGTTCTCAATTTTAGAGAAATTGAGTGTATGAATTTTTTTCTTTATAGTTTTAATATCTTAGAATCTCTTCATTAGTCAAAGAGATATTTTCTTTTATTGTTCAGTGCTCTTGCCCATGGTTTTTCACAGTGCTGTGAATTAGGGATGCTCTGGTTTTCCATTGCTGACAAACAATGTACCCCAAACTCCAGTGGCTTCTTTTTTCACAAATGTGGTTCCTTTGTGCTTCTTGGCTTGTCTCCTCCATGGGGTTTTGCTCTCTAGAGCATTTCCTCTTGGGTTGTGTTTCTTGATTCACGTAGGTCTTAGGGTAGTCTCTGTAACTATGGATGGCCAGGTCCCAAAGGGTTGTGTCCCAGGCGCAAGCATACCAAGAGCAAGTATTTCCAGCAGACAAGAAAGTGACCAGGTAGCTGAGGGCTATACCTGGACCTGCACAGCGTCCCTTTGTGTGTGCTGTATTCTGTTACTCAGAGCAATTGGATTCCACTCATGTGGTGGTGTTGGGGAGGGGGGCACAGACGAATAACCTCTGTTGATGGAGGAGCTTCAGAGTCGCATATGAGAAAGGAAGCACATTCAGGATGGGAAGTGCCTCTCCTACGAGTTGGCTGTCCTTGGAAAATGCAGCCTGGTGTGGTTTGCCTCTGGCTACAACAATCTTTCTTCCATTTTGCAAATGATCTTGTACCCTCTTCACATTATGACATCACGTGTCCCAGTCACTTCTCTGCAGACTTCTGTAATACAGTTGCATGCATGTTTTCCTCTTCTTGGCTGGAGCATAGTTCTGCTTCCCAGGAAGGATTCTAAGTGGCTTTTGGACTTCTGGCTCAGCCTTAGAATGGAATAGCTCTCTCAGATACTTTGTGCTTATAGAAGCTTGAGAGTCTTGGCTAGTCATTTTTATTTGAAATGTCCGACTAGATGTGATTCTCAATTTCATCTGAACGGTTCGGGTGGATGGTGAGTCTGCTAGTGTTGTCTAAAGATGTTGAGAATTTTTGTAAATCTTAATTGTGGTTTGTTCACTGACAAAGTCACACTCACAGATCTCTTTGAAAATGGAATTTTCTGTCTTGGGCTCCTTACAAGTCTGCTGTGGTATACTACCCTTTATGATTTGTAGGAAGCTGTGACATAACAGGAAATATAGTTAGTCTTTATCCTCACTTTCTCTCACAGGGTGCCTTAAATGCCTAGATTTTCCTAAGTGATAGGAATATCTTACTCATGATGTGCCCCTTTGATAAATTTGTGTTTAGCTTAATTAGATTACTTGGGGTAGAGTCCCTAAACAGCCTGAGGAGGAAGCCAGGTTGCAAAAGAAAGGACTGGGGCTATGAGTTGCAGCTTTCAGCCACACCCACAGACTCTTAGAGAGGACTTCTTGACTTTAAGCAAGTGAAAGCTTGAGGAAGCAGGATGCTGGAGGGCCTTAGCTAGGCTCAAAGAGGAGGAGAAGTGCACCCTGCCTATTGGCAATGGCCAGATCTTTCTTCTGAAAACCAAGGAAGGCTGAACTGCTGTAGATACCTTTGGAACTGAATTATCTTTGGAAATGTGGCAGGCAGTCTGCCTCTGGAAGGCAAGTTCATTGTTCCTGAAAGGTTAACCGTTGACCCAGTACTGTTTACTGAACATTGCATGCTTTCCCATAGATCTGTAATGTCTACTCGGTTATAAATCATGTTTCTGAGTCTCACTGTGTGTTTGTTTTAGATTTTCAATGAGGTCCATGGCCTTCAACTTGGGACAATTCTTTGGGGACCATTTGGCAACATCTGGAGCAGTTTTGATCATCATAAACAACAGATACTTGTATTTTGGGGAGTGCTACTAATAACCAGTGGGTAGAGCCAGGAATGCTGGTAAACATTCCTCAGTATACAGGACAGTCCCACAGCAAAGGACAGCCTCTGACTGTTGGTGGCGCTGCCGCTGAGAAGCCCTGGTGTCCGCAGGAGTGTGGCCTGGCTCCATTGTCCTCACAGATCTTCACATCCTGTAGGGCAAATCACCTCCCTTTGTGTTTCTTCTTCAAGCATATCTCCATTATTTTTGGCCCTTTGCATTTCTGTATGAATTGTAAGAGTCAGTTTATCACATTTCATGAAAAATTTTCTATTTTCATTGAAATTTCATTGTAGTTACAGATCTACATGAAGAAAATTGAAATTTTATAATATTGAATCTTATTTATATTAATTTATAGTTCTCTGTTAACATATTTCTTTAGTATCTTTCAATAAAGTTTTATAACAATGCTTGTAAATCTTTTGTGCAGCATGGTTTGCTCTCTTGGCCAGTTAGTTGCATGCCTTTTAATAAAATGCTTTCCTCTCTTCATTTTTCCCATGTGAAAATGTGACATCTGATTTATATCAGCTCTAAAGAACTGTTTAGCCCAAGACTACATGATTAAAATGTTAAATGTTACAATTAAATTGATAACTTTCAGTGTACAAAACAAAAATGGTTCATTGGAGGGAATTCTTCTGCATCTTGTCCCAGACAAAGTTGGCAGACTTCAGTGAAAGTAACTACTGCACCTAAGACCTGTTAGCTGCAGATGTCATTGCGCACAGAGCCCATCTTTGGGGGGGCAGGGTGGGCCGGACTCCTTGGCCTCTCTTCAGTCACAGTTCTGCGCATAAGAAATTCTGCTTTGATCATTGGTGATGTTACTAGTTTTAGGGTGTGGAAATGGAAACCCAATTTTGAACCTAGGAGGATATGTTTAGATTATTCAATGTAATTCCTACACTAGAGAAATGAATAGATTGTGATTTAGAGATATCTTTACTTTCCAAAAGACACAGCTGTTTATGAGAAAGCTAAGCCTAGAAATCAGGTCCTCAAAAATGTTTTAAATGATAGGTAAAGACATTGAGTTGGTGAGTGGGAGTTGGTGGGAGGAGAAGGGAAAGAAAGGGCTGTGTTTAATTTTTAGTGCACTGAGGGGTGGGTTGGTGTGAGTGACTGGAATTATACGCAATTTGTGTGTGTGTGTGCAAGCGTGTACATAAATGCCACTGTTTGGTTAGAAATGGAACTTTCATTGCAATCATGGGCTTTTAAGAAGATCCAGACTTCACATTTTCTTCTGAGTCAAAACTGACTTTTCAAGTACAGTGCCATTACTAGGTGTTCTTTTCAGAGAAGATGAAACTCACCTTTTCTCCATTAGTCATCTCTTTTCAAGTCTCCTGAGGCTGTTTTGAAATAGTTCTCTGTGGTGCTCCTATTGGTGTCTTCTGATTCAGCTCCATACAGACCTGCCTTGAGAACTATAGACTTTAAAAATTTTTTTGTTTCTGCGTGCTTCACGAATAATTGTTGTTCTTTGGAGTACTTTTCCTATGAATATCATATACAAGATTTTCAGCATTTACTTTGGCTCAGATAAAAGTAAAATGAAAAGTCAATAAACTGCTGGCTTTCAGGGTCACCAGGACCCAGTGTTCTCTCTTTGTGTGCGGTGCACTGTGTGGAGGCGGAGGGCCGGGCGAGGCCTTGCCGTGCTCAGTGGATGCTGTGCCCACGCAGCCATGCCCTCAGTCCTGTGGTGCGTGGAGATGGAGCTTCTTCTAGTAAGCTTGTGGAGGAAGATCCTCTGAGAATGATGCATTTTCATTTTAGGTCTTTATTATTTGTGGTGTGGGCCGTGGAAAAGGGAATTTGAATTGATGGAGACTTCTGTGGTATCATCCAAGGAACGATGCTGATAGACAAGAAGGCTGGGAAGAGGAAAGGTGCATAGGAAGGCAGAAAGAACGAGAACAGGACATTTTCTAGCTTCTTCGAGATAAACTTCAAAATTGACACTGTGTAGAGATATTCAAGGGGAAGAGAATTAACCTGTATTAAAAGTTATTGTTAAAGCAAATACTATGGCAAATGATTTTTATATGAATATACTCTTCCTCAGTGAAAATATGGTTGATTTTTTAAAAATAAAGTATCGTATTTGGAACTTATTATCTGTAAGTTTTGGTTGGTTATATGTCAATAAGGATTTCAAGCTGAGTGAAATAAGGGGCCTAGAATCCCATTAAGACAACCTTTAATCATGAAAATCAAAGACAAGTGTTATTTATTTATTTTTAAAGTGTGTGACATGTTTTATAGCTTTCTATAAATGTTATTTGAAGGGTGTAATGATTTTTTTTTAAAAGCCCGCATTATTATTGGGTGCAATTAGCAGTGTTTAATAATTTGATGAAGGCTGAGCCCGTATATTACCTGTTGGGTTATTCTCTAAGCCCCCAAGGATGCAAGTTGTGGGAATTATTGTTAAAATATCTGTGTTCCTACTCATTGCAATAATAGAGCATTTCTTCTTGGCTTATAGATTTCCTCCTTCCTCACCGCTGAAACCGTATCCGAAGAAACCCCCATACCAAAGAGACATTATTAAATTCCCAGACTGGAACGATTCTCCACCAGGAACTTTACAAGAGAACATCCCAGTGAGGCCAGTTGTGATGGTAAGTGCAGGGGCCGAGAGTCAGGTGACTTGGTGGGCAGAACTATCTAGAATCCCCAGGTTTGGGCCACTTCTCTCTCTTTTTCCTTCCTGACAGTACTGGAGGTACTATGAACCAGGAACACGTTGATAACAGCTGAGGGACCAGTTAACAAAGATTGGCTTTTTCAATTTTTCACTCTTGACCATTGACATTTTGACCAAATATATGGGAGCTATTTACATAGGTTCTGTCAGGGCAGATTTCTATTGAACTGTCTTTTCTTGTCTACTCTATGACTTCCTCTTCTTCCTGTTTTCTCCTGAATTTTGAGTAATTGTTATCAGATGAGAGTTAGAGGGTAGGGGATGGTGTATTGTGCAATGGCTTGGAGACAATATATGAACAAAGGTAGCTTCTTTCAGTCTTGGAAAACCACAGCTCACTGTGAAATAAGAGTCCTGTTATTACATAATTTTTCCTTGAAATAACCCTAGTAGAATACCCTCAAGATTGAGATAATCATAAAAAATAAAACAGAGAAAAGTTTTTAATGAAATTTTAAAGAATTTTGTAAGGTACTTTTAAAGAATACTTTTTATAAATACTGTTTTATTTTAATGTAGTCCTATAAAATGTGATGTCCAGAACATAGTTTTGTTTGCAAAGATATGACAAAGTCATTTTTAGACAGTGTAGCTAAAAAGTAATTCTAAAGAGATTGCATTGTGTTTCAGTTTGAAGGAAACAGTTATGCTTAGGCTTTTATCAAAATTGGCTCAAAGACAAGAGCGATGCAGATTTTTCAGGGTTTAATTGATGATAGAGATGAGTTATGTTAAGTAGGGGTGTGTAACAGCCAGAGATAATGTGCTTGCAACTTAGAGAAGGCCATATTTGGAAGTCCTCTGTTTGTTAGAAGGGTTTATTGAGTGTTCCTGTATGCAAGGCATGGTGCTAAGCTTTACAGAGACAGTAATCTGTGCCACAGTTTTTACTATAAAAAGGCTCACAGTCCAGGGAAGTGCATGATACAGAATTAATTATTAAAATCATAGTGGACATACTCTGAGTAAACTTTATCTGAGAACTCTATATCTAATTAGAAATAGTTATTGTGTAGCTGAAAGTTTCTGTCCTGGAGAAAATTAAAATATAAGTTCCAAGAGATCAGGTACATTTTTTTGAATACTTGTATTGAACCCCTAATACAACTCTGCAAGTGGTGCTGTTATTCAGCAGGCATTTGCTCATTGTAGGGTCACCCTGTGTTATTTATACGTGGAGATAAAAATCTCATATTCAATTAATGTGCCTTTACTGGCACTGGTGCGCTGACTTCCTTGTGCTGTTTGCCTGGCTCTGAGAAGCTGTAACGTCCCTGGTGCTCTCACCCAGGAGACCCTGCGCTCATTGGCGTGTTTCCATCCACTGCTCGGGAGTTCCCACCTGTGACAGCCACTTCTATTTCGAGTTTCACATTTTTCAGGAGCTCTGAACACTGTGCCGGAGTTCCCCATTCTCTGACTGCTTGACCCCCTAAACCTGTTTCTTCCCTGGCCATCCACCCCTCATTTCTTTTCCTCGTGTAGCTTTCGTCCTGCTTTGCTTGGTCTCCCTCTGTAATGACATTGTAGGGGTTTGAGCTCCTTGCTTGTCACCTAAATTCTGCCAGTGCTGGGACTCCTGCCTTTTAGAATTATCCAGGGAAGAGTGAGGAAGCCGGCTTGGTCTCCTCGTCCAGATATTGTTGCAGTTTTTAGAACAATGAGGCAAATGGTCAATAAATTATCATCTTCCTTTGGGGCCTTGAGCTCATGGTTTCTTCTGCATTTCTCTGTGTTTTTGCCTCTAGTTTGTTTGCTCTTATCTTGTCTCTTATCTAATCATTATATAAAACAAAACAAAAACAAGTACAATGAGTTGCTTTGTGTGCTGAGGAGTGATTATAATGTGAAGAGCGAGTGTGGCTTTGGAACAAGATTGCTGATTTGATTCTTGGGTTCCTCAGTTACGGGCACACTAGGATAACAGAGCCCTGTAAGATAGGACTGCTGTGCAGATTAAGTGAGTTTGTACCCAGAAAGTATCAATGACAGGGCCTGGAACACACTTTCTAAGTAATTGTTAAATACTGTTGATATTATTAATTTATTTCTTAGAATTGTCTTAGGTAGAAAAGAAAATGAATTATCCATGATACTATCTAGGGAGAATTACTGTAATTAACATTTTTATTGTGAGTTTTTTTTTTCTATGCATGTTTTTAATGCAAAATTGAGGTCCTGGAGGCTATTTTATGGCCTCTATTCTATATAACAATGTGTTATCTAGTTTTTTAGGTTGTTAAGCTTTTGTTTGTTTTGCTGAGCTAGTCTTGCTGTGTGGTTCAGGCTGGCCTTGAACCCATTGTTGCCCTGGCTGGCCTGGAACTGGTAGTGATCCTCCTGCCTCTGCCTCCTGAGTGCTGGGATTACTGTGTACCCATGGCTGGCTCATGCTGTTAGCCATCTGACCTCACTCTTATGTCTGTGTCATGTCTAATACAAAATTGATATATTTTTATTTGTCTTTATAGATAAATAAATATACTCATGAGGTTTTTTTTTTTTTTTTTTAATATATTTGGTATGTTGTCTCCCTATGCAGCTCGGGCTTGTAGTGATCCTCCTGTTTTCAGCCTCCCCAGTGCTGGAATTACAGGCGTGCACCACCACGCTCAGCCCTAGTGGCCAGCTTAGCGTGCCTGGGGGCCGGGCTGGTGTGGCATGTGTGTGGTGCTATGGTTCGAGCTGCGGTCCCTCTGCTTGCCTAAGCAGGTGCCCTAGTCCACTGATTAATCTTGCTGGTCCCCATAATTCAGTAATTTTTAAAAAATACAAACAAAAGCAAAACCGAAACCAAAACCAAGTCAACAATATAACCTTCCAGCTCCTCGCCCCCTAAGATTAATAACATTTTTCTATAATATTAGTTTTAATAAAAACTATTGATGGAAACCCTTTGGAATGACTTCTAATATATTTTGCCTTTAAAGATCATTATGAAAAGAGAGTTTTATGTTGCCTAGCATGGGTATCAAAGGTGAGCTGCTGAGAATGCTGAGGGGGGAGAGCTTCAGGACTGCAGTGGACGCGTCAGAGCGTAGCTTGTCTTGTATGAACGATGATGTTCAGGGCCCCTGCCCGGGGCTGCTCTCAGGGCCTCCAGGGCCCCTGCCCGGGGCTGCTCTCAGGATCCCCAGGGCCCCTGCCCGGGGCTGCCCTCAGGGCCTCCAGGGCCCCTGCCCGGGGCTGCCCTCAGGGTCCCCAGGGCCCCTGCCCGGGGCTGCCCTCAGGGTCCTTGCCTTTGCTCTTCTGTCTCTTGTGAGTGCCTGGGACTGCTCTGCTTTCTAGCACTGTACTGATGCAATATTTGTTTGAACAAGATGGAGCACTCTTTTTTTTGGGGGGGGGGGTAATCTTTATTTAATAGTTGCAACTACTAAAAGCTATGCAGAAAAAGATAAAATTATATCCATTCATCACACCATACACGGGACTAAGCTGCAAGCGGAATAGCGCTCTAAATATTAACAATATAAGTTATACAGGTACTCAAAGAAAATGTGGGTAGATACCACCATGAGTTTTTCACAGCAGGAAGACAAAACAATATTTACACACGTGAGTTGATTTATTTCACTAATGAGTATGGTCTCAAGTTGCATCCACTTACCTGTAAAAAGATAGAGCACTCTGGAAAGTAATACACTTCTTACTTTAAACAAGCATTCAAATTTATAAAGGTACTTCTGTCTTAATTTAGAATTATTAGAATTTTATTTCATTGCTACTTCACTGATTAGCTAGATAATGTCATGCTTAATGCCATAATTCTTCGGTAATTCATGAATATTCATTTATAAGGTCACCTCATCTTCAGAGCCATTCTTTCCATCACTGAGGTAAGGAAATTAGTTTGTAATTCTAATCATTTTAAATCAAATTATGAGTATCCAAATCAAAGACATTTCTCCAAAAGTCATACAGTCTTATTCTGAAATATCCTCTCTTATTGTCCCCTTTCTTCTGTCTCTTCTTGTCTCTTCCTGAATTAGAATTCCGAGATGTGGTTCAAACGTCACAGCATCGCCATTGGCGAGGTGCCAGCTTGCCGACTGGTCCACCGCAGTCAGCTGACGGAGGCCCATGTGGAAGAGATATGGAAGTCCATGACCTTATCGTAGTATGTACATTGGATATGAATGAGAAATGTAGTAATTTTTTTCTATCTTGCAGTTTCACTACTTCCTGCATACTTTCTGGAACTGCAAATGCAAATCTCAACTTTGTATAATTTATACCTATGTCCTGTACTAACATAATTTAACTGAATTCTAGGGATTTTCTGTTGTCTTCTTTGTAATAGTTAAAAATAGGAGTTGAAAAGTTGTAAAACTTTCAGACTAATGTTTCATGTGAGAAGCATAATACTTTGGTCTGAATTGTTTGAGGTACGTACTATAGGTATAATGGAACCTAAC
>PVKN010011200.1:0-21897 GCA_004027915.1 Capromys pilorides | reverse complement strand
AGTCAATATGAACTCTGGTAATACTGTGGGAAGATAGGAAAAACTATTACACCATGTGCTGAAAATACATGAATAGCTCACTATTCCAAGACGTCTCCGTTCCCCTTTTCTCAGTGAAAAACGTAAGCTGTAAAACAAATCATTACAAAAGTCTAAGTGGGCTGTAACCCTAATGGCTAACATAGGTATTAAGTTTTATTTTCTTCCTTTTTGAAAACAAAGGAGTCCCTAATGTTGGGAGTGCTGCTGCCGCTGCTGCAAGTCAGTAAAACAGGGGCCCTCATCACTGACAAGAAGGTCAGGCTCCAGCCAATTAAATTATGAGCTTCAAAGCTGTTTTATCAAGGCAGACACTCTGTCAGGGGTGGATTTACTGGGAGCATTTTCCTGACACAAAGTGCACATCTGAACATTTAAATCCAGATATGCTAACAGATGTCTCTGGAGCAAGAGCATCATAAAACCAGGTTTCACTTGAGCGAGGAAAATACTTTTTCCATCATTCCTTATTTTTCACTCGGAGATTGCATTTCACTTCAGACGGCAGCCCCATGGACTATGATTAGAAAGGGCATCTGAATTGGTAGAGTTGGTGCATCCCATCAGCGTGAGGCAAGCACATGCATCTCAAGTGGAAGTGATGCTACCTAGTTCGGAGAACATGGAATGCTAATGACACGGGCCATTATTTTTCTCACTTGGTTTTCAGGCCTGTTTCCCACAAATGTCTGACATGCTGAGTTCGCTCTTCTTCAGGATTCTGCCTGAATGTGCTTGGCATCACAGCAAGTCCTTTCCCCAAGAACTTAGTGGGATAGCTTATCTTTTGGCTGATTTCTCCTCTGGGCACAGATGGAACAAAATGAATGACACATTTTTAGAAGGCTTCTCTCAAATCCATATGTTATGTTTTGTGACCATCACTCATACGCTCTGTCACACTGGCCAGATACCAGCTGCTGAATAATGTGTTAGATACATGATCATTTCATGTGCCCTTTGTGTTTTTTCTAGATTTAATATAATTTCACTGTATAACACACAAATGTTTTACTAATCAGAGACATAATAGTTGAAAAATAATATAATTTGATTATCTACTTTGAAGTCCCTAGCAAAGAAATGTTCTGGAGTAAATTCTTGGGCCAGATGCAGTGGGTCATGCCTGTAATCCTAGTGACTCAGTAAGCTGAGGCAGGAGGATTGCAAGTTCAAGACCAGCCTGGGAAACTTAGTGAGACTTGGTCTTAAAATAAAATAAAGGGCTGGGATGTAACACAGTGAAAGAGCAAGGCCCTGGATTTAATTTCTAGCACAAAAAAAAAAATTCTTTTTTTGCTATCAGGAATTGAACTCAGGACCTTGTGCTTGTCAGGCAGGTGCTATGCCACTGAACTATACCCTCGGCCCCTAGAAAAGGAAATTCTTAAATATTTTCTTGTTCATTCTAGCTGAGAGAATCCTTCCTTACTACCCAATACAGATCATTATCTTAGAGGTATAGTATATCAACTATAGTCACCCCTCATTCCAAGAGACTAGTGGGAGATTTTCCACATATATCAAAATTAAGGCTACTCAAGCTGTTTGTATGTAAAGGCATAGTGTGTGCACATAACCTATGCAGATTTCCCATATACTTTTTTTTTCAGGGTAATGTCATCATTTTAATAAGCAATGCTGGGGTAACAGAATGTAACTTTTATCATAGGAGCACCCTTGTATGACCAGAGTTCCATATTCTTTAAATCCTCTCTAGACTACTTGTGATACCTAATGCAATGTAAATGCAGTGTGAATAGTTGTCGTATTATTTTGTTAGGGAATAATGTCAAGACAAAATTCTGTGCATTTTCAGCACAAATGCATTTTTATGTATTTTTCAATATGAAGTTGGTTAAGTCCGCTGATGTGGAACCCAGAGATATGGAAGGCTGACTGTACACAACTTGGCTGCATTGAGACCAATAAGGGTGGACATTTCCCAAACGTGTGTACCAGTCCGATTGTATTACATTTATATTGGTTGGAATTTTGACCTTATAATACAGAAGTCTCAGCACTAACCCCTGCTGAACTGATTCTGTGGGCTTTATACTGTACCCCAGTGATAGCAAACATCCATTTACAACTGAAATCTGAGGAAAAGCAATATATTTGGGGCAACTCATAGCACTTTACTCCTATATTCTTTTTTTGTTCTTTTTATGTTATTGCATTAAAACTGACCTAGTGTGAATAATGTAGTATGCGGTTTTAAAGGTTTTCTCTCTCATTCCTTCATTCATTGGTGCTGTAGACTGAGCCCAGGGAGGTTTATGCATGGTAGGCAAGAATCCTTACCTCGGAGCTCTGCTCTAAGCGCCTATTTATAAAATTTTAGGGTTTTTTGTTTGTTTCTTTTTTTTTTCCATTTATGAAATTTTTAAGTGACAAAATCAACATACTAAAAAAACCTAAAAAATAAAGCAATATACTAATATGAATTTATCCTCATAAGACATCAGAATTTATCAAAGTTGAAACCTTTAGCCTAAAATGGAATGAAATAACTGGCTTTTTCACTTAACATTATGAGTAATAGTTTACCAACTAATACCACATGTATTAAAATTATTATCTAATCTCTAATAGCCTACTTGTTTTGATACTGCTTTTTTTTTCTTTTTGTGCTACCAGGGATCAAACTCAGGGCCTTGTGCTCCCCAGGCAAGCGCTTATTCCACTGAGCTATCTCCCCAGGCCACTTGATATTACATTTTATAGGTTCATATTGATTTAAAAACATGTAATGTTCTTCCTAAACACAAGTAGCAAATTTATTATTTCTTAATGTCTGTACTATTAACTGTATCTCCATTCATGTAACCACTCCAGTTTTTGTAATATTGTGCATAGAATTAATGATTTTTATAGTCATCATTATGACAGTAGCATTTTACTCTAGGAATTATAAATATATGCTCCAATTTTAAATTTACTGATTTCAGTGTCATCAGGACATAAGGAGATGCTCACTCCAACTTACGTTCAGGGTAGGATACTTGTCTCTGAAAGTGAGTAATCAAGCATTAACACGTAAGTCTTTGGCTGACAGGGTACCATATGCCTAAAGTCCCAGCTATACAAGAGACTGAGGTGGATGAATCACTTGAGCCCAGCAGTCTGAAACCAACCGGGGCAGCATAGAATGACCACCAGATTGTAGCGCTGAATCCAAAGGACATACTTTGTATATCAGAGGTTAGCATTGTTACTTAGATTTTCTGGGGATTTATGTGATCATTGGTCACCAATTCTCAATATATTCAAGGTGCTGAAATTAGCTCTAAAGTGTACGGTGGGTTTTCAACACCTTTCCAAAGGCTGAGATTAGGCTAGGAATAGAGCACAGCATAAGCACCTGCCTGGCAAGCACAAGGGTCTGAGTTTGATTCCTGATACCAAGAAAAAGAAGAGTAAAGTTCCAAAGGCTGAGATCAAAGTCATGTAGCTACAGTCAAAACTAAATTTGCATGTGTTCCTGTCATAACATTGAACAGAATTTGTTTTCCCTATGTTTATATGCATGCTAAGAAAAATCTTAAACATTTAAATCTAATGTTGAACACAGTATTACATGCAAGATGAGGCAAAATTTTCCTGAAGACTGGAGATTTTTATTCAGATGTTTTTCTGTTGAATTGACTACTCTATTCAAGCCCTGTGAAATTTTAGGTCACTCAGGAATTGTCACATATCAGTCCAATCAAATTTTTCCCCAGTCTTCTGGGATCTGAAAATAACATGATTTCCCTTTATCAGTTATATGACTGTTTGCAAACTTCTAATATGCATCTTATGGAGATCGATCATCTAGGCTGTAAATGCTAACGGCTCTAACTTCTGTCTGAGCTAAGTAGGCTTTTGTTGGGGGATACATTTTGCATATCCACAAGAACCATTGCCAAAGGCCTAGGCTCAGAAGGAAGATAAAAAGGGATTTATATCTGACAGCAATCTTTGTCTCTTTTAATACCATTTTATTGAATTCTTCATAAGGTAAAAACTACTCAGTGAGTCTAAAGATATACAAATTAGGCCCAGAAAATCAAGCACATTTGATGATATAGCAGAGAGGCAGTAAAACTTTATATAATGCAGTGTGCTTTATTTTTATATAGCCTAATTCACAGTATCACAAGACACTTTATAGAAAGAATCAATTGCTAGCTTAAAAGAAAAAGGAAACTTTTAAAGTGAGATTTAAGGACAGAATGTACTCTTAATTTTGCATTTATCTTGCCACCAAATCAGAATCACTGTGCCTTATGTACCACCATTACTGAAGTTGAACTTAAGATTTTCCCTTTAAGTGAGCTGTACACTGTACTTCCAACCTAGCTGAGGGAGGTTGCTTTTTTCTCTTGCTGGTTCGCCAGTAGAAAAGGCACTGTCTCTGCTATAGCTTGCCAGTCAGCCTTGGGCGGAATTGCCCTTGAAAGTCCATGCCTCATCGTTATCTTCTTGTTACAGTGGTGCCTCCATTCCTGAACTTAGTTCTTTCCATAATTCTTAGCACTGCGGGATTGCAAGCATGTGCAGTCAGAATCATGGAACAAATCCTGTGACCAGAGTCATGGGAAGAAATAAAGTTCACGAACCAAGGCACCACTGTATGAAGGTCAGCCTCAGGTAGGTAACCACAGTGGTGCACAGCTGTAATTCCAGCGCTTAGGTGAGGAAGTAGGATTTCAAGTTTGAGGTGACTCTTGACAACTTAGTGAGACCCTGTCTCAAAAAACCAAATTAGGCTCTCAGTAGGACACCAGCATTTTTGCCTTTGTATCTGTGATTTTATTCCCTCTGCTGTCACTGAATATTGTATATGCACACATGTGTGTGTGTGTGTGTGTGTTACCTGTAGTTTAAAGGTGAATGTTGTCTGTTCAGGCTATAACAGTACAGTATCATAAACTGGGTGGCTTGTAAACGACAGAAATCAGTTTCTGTTAGTGGTGGAGCTGAGAAGTCCAGGGTGCAGCTGTCTGGTGTGTGGGAGGGCGGCTTCCTGGCTGGTGGGCAGCATCTTTGCCATCTTTGCCGTGTGTATCCTAGAGGAAGCAGCAGGCTGGCCCTGGAGTCTCAGAGGAAACTGGTTCCACTCTCGCAAATTCCTTCCTCATGACACAGTTGCCTCACAAAGGCTCTAACTCCTGGAACCATCTCCTGGGAGGTGGGATTTCAGAGGATGAATTTTGAGAGGACACAGTCTAAACCACAAGTTTAATAAATTAAAGCTATATTACCACTCAGCCTAAGACATTGAATGTTACCGTTTTTAAAAATATCTTTATGATAACTGAATTATCCTATCCATTAAGTGAAGTTTCTCCATTTAGCTTGATCTTTGTTACTGTAGTCCTTTCCTCTATATTTTTTACATCTTTTGAGTTTATTCCTAGATATAACATTTATTTTTACCTTTCTTGTGTACAGTGTCTTTTGTATGTGCCCTTTTGAGACAGGGTCTCGCTAGGCCGTTTAGGCTGGCCTTGAGCTCACTTGTTGTAGCCCAGGCTGGTCTTTAACTTGCACCAATCCTCCTGCCTCCAGTGTCTTTTAACGTAGTATTTTTCCCACTTAATGTAACATGTGTAGAAATACAGTCAAGAAGATCTGCAAGCATGGTGCGCTGGTGAAGACCAGCAAGTGGCGGAGTTAGGGCATTCTGTGGTTTTCGCAAGTCTTCAAGCAGTCACCATGTCAAGCAGCACAGAAGTTTCTCTTTCTTCATACAATGAAGATCAGGAATCTAGACTTACCTGAAAGTGAAAGAGGCACTGTTTGTCCCTATTGGAATGGCAGGCTTTGCAGCAATTGTCACATGTGGATCATAAAGATTGAAGAGCAGGGGAAATACTAAAATGTCATGCACCTGATCCACATGCATGTAGCAGCCCAAGGCTTTGTTGTGGGTGCAGTGAGCCTTGGCATGGGCTATCCCATGTGTCGGGAGTTCTGGGCAGAGCCTAAACCTGAGAGGAGGAGATGCTGGCTCGGACTCCTTGTTTGAGTTAGACATCTCATGTTGAGGTTACATATTTGTGTCGCAAAGAAATCCTTTGATCTGTTTCAAATTGTTAAAAAAAGGAAGAAATACAGTCAGACAGGAGGAGCAGTGGTAGTTATCTTTGTCATTTTTCTTTTTATTTTACGTAGTGTCCATTTATGAAAGTGGTAAAATGAGTCTATTTTATTTTAAGTAGTGTGTCCATTTTACAACTAAAAAAAGACATTTGTTGTAGGATTTTGATAGATGCCCTTTCCTAAGTTAAGGAAATTGCCTTATATTCTTGGTTTCCTAAGTGTTTTTAAAATTTTTGAACAGTGTCGAATTTATCAAATGCTTTTTTGGGGAACTATTGAGACAGTTATGTTTTTTCTTATTTTAAATTAATGTAATGAATTATGAGATTTTTCAATGTCAAAGATACCTGGGATTTCTGGAATGAACCTAATATGATCATAGTAAGTTACCTATTTGTACATTATTGGATTTATTTTTTCAAAATTTTGTTTAGGATTTTGCATTTGTGTTTTAAGAATGAGCTCAACTGGAATTTTCAAGTACTTGATTGATTGGTATTTTTTTTAAAGCTACATAAGCCTCTTAAAATATATTGTAGATTATTGCCTCTTTTTCTTTCCCAATGAAAGACTTTGTATAATATTGAAACTGCCTGTTTCTTGACTGGTACAACTTACCAATAAAACCTTCTGGGCATTGTGAAAAGATTAACTATTAATTAAATATCTTAATGTTTATAGCACTACTCTGGTTCTGTTTCCTATTAAGTTGCTTTCCATAATCTGCATTTTTTAGAAATTTATCTGTTTCAACTAGGTTTTCAGGTTTATTGACTTACTTATAGTTGCTTTTATCTTTTCAATCTCTTTAGCATCTCTTAGTGTATCTCTCTGACCTATCCCACCAAAATGCCCAGAATTGTTTTTGTCCCTCTTTATTATTCATGATCCCTTTTGCTGTTTTATCAGCCTTTCCTAAAGATCTTTTGATTTTTTTGTTTCTCTCTATTGTATCATTGCTTTTTACTTCAGTGTTTTTGTCCTTGCCCTCTTATATCTACTTCCTACTATTTTTTTCTAACAATAATTGCAATAATAAATTGCTCGGTTAAATGTTTAATTCAGTATTTCCATGGTTTCTTATATTTTCTAATGTAAGCATTAGAAATCAGTTAACTATAGCTTGCAAGTTTCAAAGTCTTTGTCTAGTAAGAGCTATGCCAGTGCTTCTTCTTGGGCAGTTTCTATTAGTTTTTAATCTTTTTTTCCATCTCTGTGAGTCAACCACGTTTTCTTGTTTCTTTGAAAGTCTCTTTTTTTTTTTTTTTGTTGCAAACTGAACATTCCGAATGTTATAATAATGTGGCAACTCTCGGAATCATATTCTTCTCTTTCTCCAGAACTTGTAGTTGATGTTTGTTGTAGGTTATTTGTATGCTTGATTACTTTTTGAACCTATTTTTGTAAAGATTGTATATTTTGTTATATGTGGCCTCTAAGTCTGTATTCTATTACCAGCTATCTGGATAGTATGTTGATCGTTTCCTTCAACAGTTGGAGCCAACAGAAGTAAAAATGACTCTCCTACTCTTCGCAGAGCTTGTGTTCTGAGGCACTGCTTCAACACTGAGCTAGTCTGTAGCAAATTTTGCTTTATCATTTATTGTCTGCTGGTTGTGAATTCGCTGTGTGGCCCAGTCTGGCTTAAAACTCAAAATCCTCCTACAGAGATACACCATCACGCAAGTGCACTTCCTGCTCTCGCGGAGCCTGAAGGCCAGCTATACATGAAAATTTACACATGAAAATTAAGGGGCTTCTTAGGCCTTCCTTAGTATGTACCCAGCCCTAGGATTACTTGTGGACTTCTGTATTTTCCTTCTGTATTCACAGGAGCTTTTCTTTTTTTTTTTTTTTTCATTTATTTATTTAAATTTATGTATTTGGTACAGAGTCTCATTACACAGCTCAGACTCAAGGGCTCAGTGTGCCTGGGGGTAGGGCTGGTGGAGCATGTGGTACCAGGAATCAAACTCCATTCCCTGTGCTTGCCTGAGGAGGCACTTAGTCCACTGAGCTATCTTGCCGGCCCTCACAGTTTTTAAAGGTCCCCCATGTACCTCTTTTTCCAGCCTCTTTATTTCCAGGCTTCCCCTACCACCTCTTATTTTCTTGTCTTAGCTGGTGTCCATGGTTTTATGCTGTTGCAGCCAACATCTAAGCCCTTAACTTGGGAAGCCACCCAGCAATGGTAAAGTTCCATGGTGGGCAAAGCAAAGTCAGATCCAGCAGCTAGTCCTTAACACAGCCATTAGATAGGTTAAAAATCTACCACTAAAATTCTCTAAGAATCAAGTTCATATTTCTCCCTCTCGTCTATAGGCCTGTAGCAGAAGCACGGGCTGTCGTCCTCACAGCTGCCACGAATGTGAGGTGTGGGGATAGTACTGGGCTATCGAATGTTTATTGACACTAAGTGGTTGTGTAGGCCTAGAATCCAGTAACCTGAAGACTGAAGCAGGAAGATAGGGAATTTGACCCCCATGTTAGCAAGTTAGCAAGACCTTGTCTCAAAATTAAATATGTTGGAGATGTGGCTCAGTGCAAGCCCTGAGTTAATACCTAGTACTGAAAAGAAATTGTTGATTCTTGATTGTCTAGAATGCCATCTTTAAAAAAAAATATTTTCTGTATTGAAAAAGAATATGTATTTTCCAGCTTCTGAAAACGTTCTTTTATGTCCATGTTATCTTGACTGTGTAGCTCACATATCCTGTATTTTCTTAGCTTTTTGTCTGGTGGATCTGCTGGTTGCTGAGATAAAGCAGTCAAAATTTACCTGATAGTGGACTTGTCAGTGTCTTAGCTTGTCACTTTTGCTTCATGTAACTTGAAACTGTATTGTTATATGAATGGACACTTAGAATTGTTAATTATTTCTGATATAACAATGAATCTTTTGGCCAGGGAGATAGCTCAGTGGCTCAAGCACCTACCTGGCAAGTGTAAGGTTCTGAGTTCAATCCCCAGTGCAAAAACAAAAACAAAGAAAGCAAAGCAAAACAAAACAAAAAAAAGACTTTTATCAATTGTAGCTTCTTTCTCTCATTTTTTTTTTACTTCAAGATTATTTTTTATGATATTATTTTAACTTTTGTATATGTGCCTTGTTTATCTTTTCCCATAACTTTTATTTGATGTCTTTTTCAGCATACCACTTAGTTTTAATTTTGTTCTAGTTTGGGTACCTCTTAAAGTATAGTATGTGAGATATATATATATAGTAGGCTTAGTGCATTTGATCTGTTTCTATTGTATCATTTGTCTTATTTGTCTGATTTTTTCCTAATTTATTTTATCTTTTCTTGCTTTCTTTTATGTTGGCTTGTATTATTGTTGTCTTTCTTCATTCTGGTCCCTCTACAATCTAATATTTTGGAAATTACTCATTCTGTTTATATTTTCATGTTTACATTGGACTTTGGAAATTTTAAAATTCTGTTTAACCTGATATTAATCCATATCTCACCATCTACTGAGACTTAATAAGAACCGTAGACTGTGTTCATGTCCCACCATCCATTGTGTGGCCTCTGTGGTGTTATTTTATGTATGTCTTGAGTTTCAATCTCAAGTCTAACAGTATTGTTGTAATCTGGTCAACAGGTGTTTAGAGTTATCCATAATTTTTTTCTCTGTTTGGTTTACTATTCCTTCCACATCTCAAATATTCCTTCTGGAACAATTTTCCTTCTTTCTCAATCTTTCAGAATTTCCTTTAATACGAATCTGCTGGTGTTGGGCATGGTGGCAGAAGCCTGTAATCCCAGCCCTTGGGAGGCTGAGGCAGGAGAATTACCATAAGTTTGGGGCTAGCCTGGGGGTACAAAGTGAGTTCAAGGTAACTGTAGCCTACATAGTGAAATCCTATCTCAAAAAAGAGAAAAAGAAAAAAAAAAAAAAGAGAGAGAAAGAGAAAAAGAAAAACCTGCTGGTAACAAAATTCGTTATTTTTCTTTGAAAATGTCTTACTGTTAAATTGTGAAACTTTCGTTTTCATTTACTCATATTCTCAAATATACTTTTGTTTGGTACATGTTTACCAGTGCTTTTGTACTTATCAAAGGAGTGCAGGTGCATAGTGTAAAACAGTCGCGCAGCTCCCAGATCTGGAGGGGTCGCCTGGGCTGTAGTCACTTCACGGCCAGCCTGAGTTACATGAGAAGGCCCTGTCTCCCAACAAAACCAAACCAAACCAAACCAGAACAGGCAAGTAGCCCGTGAAGCGTGTAGAATCAACGCAGCGCCTGTCCTCCTGCACGTGGCGCAGTCTTCCTCTCGGAGCTACAGCCTCTCCACGCTTCTCATGTACCTTATATGTCGCTCCCCTACTCCTGGCTTTCTATACATTCTGGGATGTTTTCCTTTCCTAATCAGCATTTATTCCCTTCTATTTAAATTTCTTCTCTCTTGTCTTTACTTTTCAAGAGTTTAGTTTTCCTCTTAAATAATTAAAACTTGCTCTTTAGAGTTTGTTTCCTCCATTTTGTTTGTTTCTTTTAGCTCTTTTTTTGTTTTTTTTTTTTTTCTTCAGAACTGGCGATTGAACTCAGGTCCTTGTGCTCGCCAGTCAAGTGCTTATTCTACAGAGCTATCTCCCTAGCCTTTGTTTTAGCTCTTTTCTATTACTGAGTTTTCTTCAGTTGCCCTCTAAGGAAATCCTTGATTGCTCTCTTGTTAACAGTAGAATATTAATACTGGTCAGAAGCTGAATAAGACTGAGCTTTGTGGGCCAGCGAGATAGCTCAAGGGACTAAAGAGTCTGCTTAGGCAAGCTTAGGCAAGCTCTTGGACCACAGCTGACCCCTGGAGTACCACATGCTACTCCAGCTCCACCTCCAGTGCAGGGTGAGCAGGCCACCCGCAAAAAAAAATCAGAAAGATTAGTTTGGTAGCTAATGAGAGCTAAAATTTGGAATGTCCTTGAATGCTAGGATATTTAAAAAAAAAAAAAAAAAAAAGATTTCAAGCTTTGCTACTAGGCAGTAGTTCTTAACCATGGCTGAATGAGTTAAAAATATATAGAATGAGTTAAAAATATACATATATATACCAGTATCCTCCAGGCATTGTGACTCACACCTCTGCTTCCAGCACTCTGGGAGGCCAAGGCAGGAGGATTGCAAGTGCAAGCCCACCGTTGGCAGTTAATTTAACGAAATCTTGTCTCAAAATTTAAAAAAAAAAAAAAAATCTTTAGGAAAGGTACAGGTGTGGGCCTGGGGTGTCCAGGATACCATGCCAAGGACTAAATTGGATCACTGGCTCTTGGGAGTGCAATCTGTGTCATTTTTTTTTTTTTTTAAGTTTTCTCAGTGGTACCCTCAAGCAGCCACATGTAAAAAGCAATGGTAAGGCTTTTTTTTTTTTCATGTATAATACCAGGTATTGATATTTTAGAAATCCCTCCCCCATAGACTTAGAAAACAAGCATTCACCTGTAGGGTTAAGGTCTAGTGGCCAGTGCTCTAGGAACTCAAGGGAGAAGGATCCATTTCAGCATTCTTTGGTCGGTAAGTATGGTCAGGTTGTGTCTTGATTTCTCTAAGATACCCTTGTGTTCCTTGACCTGGGTCAACTTCCAATCTAAAAATTACTTTATATTCTCTGAAGGATAAGTTGTCAGTTGTTTGTTTTTCCTGTGATGAAAGATGGGTTTACATGTCAAGGTGGAATCTGGACATTTCCTTGCTTTATCATTATAGGCTTTCCATCTGTACCTGTCTTCCTCTCCAGTTCCAGTGGTCTCACTGCTACTGACTTCTGAGACTTCTCGGGATTTTGTCGCTTAACATACATTGATTCCCACCAGCCCATGACTAATAATCAGCTTTCTTAGGCCTATAAAGCCATTTTTCAGCTCCAAAGTTTTATCTCCTTTTCACCTTTTTGACTTTAATTCTTGTCAATATCTTTTTATTAAAGTTTTAAGGAATCTTGGTGGAACTGAACTTTGGCTCAGTAGTTATTTTCCTCTTAGCTCTTTGATACCATCCACTGTCTTTGACACTCGTTGAAGCCAGCTGTCAATCATAGGGTGTAATCAGCCTCCACGCATTTCCGGGTCTACATTTTGGCTGTGATGTGGTATAGACCACTGTATGTTTAGGTATGACTTCTTATTTATTGTGCTTGGAATGTTTAGAATTGTTTCATCTGAGGATTAGTATCTTCCATTAGTTCTTCTGTTACTTTAGTAATTTATTGCCTCTTGTTCCATATTTTTTCTAGATCTGGGGTAGATAACATGTTAGATATCTTCATTCCATTTTAAAATGTATGTATGTATGTATTTATTTGGTACAGGGCCTTGCTACACAGTTTGAACTCATAGGGATTCTCCTGTCTCAGCCTCCCCAGTGCTGGGATTACAGACATGTGCCACCATGCCTGATTTCAGAGCTGGCACTGTGTTCCTGGGGCTCCGGGGCTGCCATGGCATGGGGTATGTGGGATTGAATCTGGATCCTTGCGCTTGCCAAGCACTTAGACCACCTAGCTATCTCCCCAGGTCCCTCATTCCATTCTTATATGTCTTTAACTTTCTTTTATATTTCTCCTTTTTGTGTCTTTATATACCATTCTGAGCAACTTAGCTTTTTCTCTTATTCTATCTTTGATCTTCTGATTAACTAATTTCAGTTTATATTTTTTGCTTCTGTAAATACAGTATGCAGGGTTCTTTTTATTCTCTGGCAATTTTTTGCACTCTTAGGTTGCATTGTTCTCTCAACCTTCGCTCTGTGTATTAGCAGATTCGTATATATTCTCTATGTGATAACCAGCAGCTGCGGTGCTTGCTCATCTAATCACACCATTTGTCATTCCTATTTGTTAATTAAGCCTTGTTTCATCATGTTTCTAATAATTCTTTTTATTATAAGCTTATAGTCCTTGGAATTTTTTGTTGTGATGTGGGAATTGTGTGTTTTTCTGGACACCTGGATTAGCTTCTCTCCCTAAATGCAGACTACCAATCAAAGATCATTGAAAACTTAATTTTTAATTTTGGGATTTTCAGGCTACTCTGGTAGCATAGAGTGTGATCTGAAACCTAAAAGAATGTGTGAACCTTGCTTAAGAATTATGCTTCTTGCTTATACTTGTGTATGTATGTTTTTTTCTGTTCTACTCAGAGACAAGCTCTAATTAAATCAGCCTGTTTTTGCAAGGCACATTTCTGTCTTGCTTGTGTGTTCCTGGGCCACTTAACATGCTGCCTTGGGGGAGAGTGAGCTTTTTTGCAGGTGTCTCTGGTTAACTTCTCACACTATTCAGAGCCCAGGCTTTGTCTCCTTACCCCTGTGCATTCCTGTGGCCTGTGAAAATCCAAGCTCCCACACATGATCAACAAATGACTTCAGGGTAGTGTGATCATACATCTTGGGAGATTATGGATTTGTTCGGATTAATTATTTATACTCAGAGATGTCCTGGTTTGGGTAACAACCAGTATGGTTACCCTACCTCAGGGCAACACAACTTTAAGGCTTGCTTGTCCCTAGAGAATGGTTCTTTTCCAAAAATTCTTCCAGCCAATTTTTCCTCATACTTCATTGCTAAATAGCAGCTCTGTTTTTTAAAAGAATTTTTAAAATGTTCTATCCATCATTATTGGTCTTCTTGAGGGGTTTCTCTGCACAAAATCAGCAGTACTGCTCAGTTTGGAAGCCTGCTTGCATCTTCGAAAAAGTCTTATCTAAGGAAGACCCTAAAGATACCTTTTTCAGGAGGAACCTAGAATATTCCCTTCTTATACCAGCCTATTTGATTGTGTAATACTTCTTAGATTAGGATAATTAGTAATTCTTTTAAAATTTAAAAATATATGGAGAATTAGTGTTTTTGATAAATGTCATTAGAAAAAGAAAAGCATCTTGCTTAAAAATTAACCTTCTCAAATGTCATAACTGGAAATTCAAAGCAAAGTCCAGAGTCAGTGGACAAGTGTGGGGTAGTTCTGGATAAGCAGAGGATAGGGTGTGTGTCATGTTTGTCCGCATGACTATGTGAACTTATTTTTATGAACCCAAGAATTAAATTCACATTAAATTGAGAAGCAGAGTCAAAGTATAGAGTCTTATTCTTTCTGTTTAGATAATTGATTGCTTTGGCCCCAGCTCTAACAGTTGTATACTATCATTGGTTTCTGATATTCTTAAAAAGTACCATTATAAATAGTGTCTGATCCTTCCTGCCTAAGTAGATAATGTCACTGTTAGAATTGTTTCTGCTGGGAGCACCAGTCCAACTCCAGGGTAGCTTCCTTGATGTACCTGACATGATTTCTTCTGAGAAGAATATATGAAACAAATATATATATATATATATATATTATATATATATTATATTATATTATATATAATAAATATATATATATTATATGTATATATAATATATATATTATATATATATTCATGTACTACAACGTGTCTTCTTCAAAGCAATCAGAAAGCATTATATGGGCCAGTGAGATAGCTCAGCAGTCTAAAGTGCTGAGCTTAGGCAACTGCAGGGACTGCAGTTCGATCCCTGGCACCACATGCTGTGCCAGCCCCACCCCCAGTGCAGGCTGAGCCAATCATAACATAAATGAAATTTTAAAAAAATAAAAAGTTAAGAAAGCATTATGTGTTTACTTTTCATTTATCATATATATATCATATATCAAAATTTCATTTATCGTATATCAAAATTTATCATATATAACAAGCTTAACCAAAAATATATACACTTTCCAAGCAGAATAGAATGGTAATGAAAGAATACAGTAGGTTTGGCACATGAACTTGGTGAAATATTGGGGACCTCCACCCATCACCACTGGAACCTGAGCTAAGCCTAATGTAACTCGGGGAGCTTATCTCTGAGAGCAGTCTATAGCATCAGGCAGGGAAGAAGTGTGTGTGTCATCAAGTAGGATAATGCACTTACAGGAAATTATGACACACAGTATATTCAGATGGCAGTCATTGTAATTCTAATTATCTAGTCCATTCAAGGTACCGGATAGCTTTTTATGATTATAACCACTCCAAGGAGAACAAATATAAGGTAATAAGCACACAGAGCTCTTGAGTACCCAGAGTGCATAGACTAGGTAAAATGAATGATATCAGAATACATCAGCTTGTCTCCAATTTCCTTTGTACACAGTTGCAATAAAATTTGATGTGCAATTCAGGGTGTGTGGAGGTTTCTTAGTGGTTAATGATTTACATAATGATCGCCCCTTTATCAGAGTGTTAACACAGCTCTTGTTTCTGAATTTAGGATAATTTTGTTAAAGCTTTCATTCTGTTTAATTTAAATGTTGATCTGTATACATGCTTTCATCATTTAGGATGTGTGTGTTTATATATTAACTGCCATACATGGTATTTGTATCATATAGATTGTAGAAAAATTCTGCCATTTAGCATAAAATTTATTTTCCTTAATGTCTTTCTTATTTCAATGCCATTTCCCACCCTAATAAATATTATGAAATAAATCTTCATTGGGCTAAACTTCAACATTTGTTAAAAAGTAAGTCCTTATTATTGTTTAGATAAACTATATGGGCTTAACTTTTGCAATCTTTATGCTTAAATCATTCCCTCTGTGTCTTTCATTACATATAGTGCTCTTCCTCAATTTCACTAGTGCAGCATTCTTTTTTAGGAAAAATAAAAACACATTTGCCACATGGGGACTTCTAAGTGACCTCGGAGTTCCCTTTTCGTTTTCAGTCCCATGTCTCAGATATGTTGTCTGACTGTATTGAATGAGATATGGAAGCCTCCAGACTTGGCTGCTTTTCCTGTCCTTGTTACCCATACACTGCTATGGGTTTGTTTGTTTTTGCTTGATGCCCAAGGTTGACTGTTTTATGAAATTTTTAGCCAAGTCCAAACTTTACACTTTAAATTTAGCAATCACTGGACACCCATTTTAGACAGCTAGGGCTGCACAGTGTGCAGTGTGTCTGTGTCCATCCGCATCAACCCACCCACAGGGGGATTTATTTCCAGCTTTTCCTTTCCCATAGACCTGTCTTCCTTTAAGAACTCTGTTTGGTAATTTACTTAATTCCTGAGTTTACAAAGGTCTGATACTGTTGCTAGAGTTCAAATACCTGATCATCTTTCATGCGCTGGTTAGCGGTGGTCCACACAATCCTCAAAGATGTTCTCAGCCTCAGCACTCTGACTTGGGATACCTGCTGGCTTCCTTTCCTCTGTGGTTACTGGATGCAGTGACTAGCATTCGATTCTGCTTGAACTTGGCTTAAAGATTCTAAGCCATCTGAGGACACAAACTTTGTTACTGGAATAAAACGTTTTAAATGTCAAGCTCCCAACACAGTGGTATATTTATTGTGACTGTTTAGTAAATACTTGATGCTAGTGAAGAGTAGTATACACAATGTAGTTGTCCCCATAAGTCATGCTACAGTTTCCATTGAACGTGATTTTGACCAAATGTATATGTCATTCTTGCATTGCTTGTCCCTGCTTTACATTGTGAGAAAGAGCTCCTGTGGACAACTCAACAGCATTTCTTCCATTAACTTTCCTGGCACTTACCTCGTCCTGGTGTATCTGACTTCTTCATTGCTAGTGTTTTACTAAGGGATTTAAAATTCCCATAGGATAAAAGGAATATTGAGTGATTCAGACTGAACTTTCGCCTTAAAGGCAAGAATGTATAAAAGACAACTATAAGCCTCTCTTCCCCCTCAAATCTCCAGAGTGATGGCTATCACATCTCAGCTGCTCCTAGAGACGACTTGTGGTTTTTAGACATTGTGTTCCAAAGATCACTAAAATGTCGCTGCTGACTCTGAATCCCTTTCCTTGTACTATGGTAAGGGGAAAAAGCCAATGACACTTTTCTGAGACGCAGTGGGTGTATCAGTGGGTCTATCAGTGCTTTCAAGGCCACATAAAAGGTATTGATTTCGTGCTGATTTCTATGCAGGGTTAGTTCTCTCTGAAGGTGTCTATTGTATATGGGGGCGGTGATGAGATCTGTTTGATTGTAGAACTTTTAAAATAATTTAAATCAAGAGTGTTTTCATTAACTTTGTTTATTCTGTCGATTATGTGAAAAATGAGAAGTCTCAAGAAGATAGTTCTTTTGTTAGTATACAGTAAATTAAGTGATATGTTTGATTTTTAAATAATGATATTTATGGTTAGCCAGAAATTTCTGGCTATTAATAAATCTAGTTGTGAAGTTTACAGCTTTTCTTGCTGTCTCCTTTTTTCTGATGTAATTGAAATGCTAATAGTAGTTCAAAAGCTTTGCCAAAAGATGGTAGGCTTAGGCAGGGCCAACCGTAGCTTACCTTCATGTCTGCTTTCCCCTTTTCATTGTTTTCAGTTTGATTCTTACTGTTAACATCTAAACCTCGTTTTAAACTAATATTGGCAAGTTTATATGTTTCTTACGACGGTTGATGTAGCAGGATGCTTCCTGAAGTGCATATTTCGTGGCTTCATTAAAAAAGAAACTGTCACAATGCATTTCCTTCAACATATATTGGGTATTTAAGTAGTGTACTGATAATGTGGAAAATACAGAGATGACTTAATCGTAAATCCTATATTCAGTGAACTCAAAATCTTATTAATTCTGGTCCAATAGAGAGAAATAAATCAGAGCATAGAATAATCTGTCCCAAAAGCAGCTGACTGGCATGAATAGTCTTTGAGTAATTATATATAATACCTAAAATATGCAATGTGTCTACAATCAGCTTAATGCAGAATTTTTCTGAATCCTAGATTATTTTCCAGGGTATCCAGGGAATCACAGAAAACATATAATCACAGATTATATGTTTTGTTCTCTTAGTCCCTTGTGGATATGTAGCCTCTGGGGAAGAGTATCCCCCCAGGACTAGAGTTCTTACCTAATGTTGGTCCCCACCTTCTTGGCACTGTTTGCCACACAGCCGGTGGCCCTCATGCTACAGAAAAGCTGTAGCGTGGCCCAGCTCTACCCTTCCCCCATGGAAGAAGCAGTTTATTGTATGTGTTTGCACAGCGCACACAGAACCCAAAGCAGACCATGGAGAAAGACACAGATGGAGCAGCAAGTTTTACTTTGAGTTTTCATAGACTCTGCAAGAGCTTTGTTGTACTTGTTTCATGCAAAACCAAGTCACTTGTGGCTGGAGAGGAGAGCTTTGGAATGTATCAGAGGTAGAAAGCATTAGAAGTCAGGTCAGGTGTGGGAAAATTCTTGGAAGGAAGTCTAGAAAGAGATTTCATGTTCTCTGAGTGGAAGGTACAGAGGGAAAAGCCGGAGCCTTCTAGGACATTGTAACACCAGATAAGACAGCCCTGATATCAGTGCCAAGAAAGTTAAGAACCCTCCCCTATAAAAGTGAAATAAATACAGAAAATGATAAATTGTTGTTCCTGAAAATATGGATGAAAAGGTTTTTATCTTACTGCTTCGTGTTTTAAAGTGGTTTTTTTTTTTTTTTTTCTTGAAGGATCTGTGGATTGATGGAGTAGGATTTTCTTCTTACTGCTATAGCAATATGTTTGATTTTTACAAAACGAGTTATATCAATCCATACTGAGTTACTTAAATCCCAAGTCACAGCTGCAGAAATAGCCCGAGGAAGTGACAAATTAGTATACCTCATCATACTTATTAGGCTTACAGTCTTTTAATAATGAGTATGACTCTGCATGGTGAAAAGCTAAACTGGCAGTTTTTACAAAGATCTAATCTCCCTGGTACTTTGGTGATGTTTAAATTTTAATCACTTTAGAGTTTGGATTGTGAGTGAAATGAAAGTGTGGTTGAAAGTCCTGTCACTCAAGGCCCTGGAGACACTTATTTTATTGTTGACACGTGTGACTGATGACCCTGAGATGCTGAATTGTGTATATTGTGTGATTCCTGTAGGACTTAAAAGACATCTAACTGATCTTATTTTACATTGAGATGTTGTGATTAACTATTATTGTTTGTGGATAAAATAATTTGTGTTTTATTGAAATTTTCCAAAACTTATACAGTTCAGTTCCAAAAAATACAGAAAATAGACGTTGAGACCTTTAAAGTTACAAGATTTAAATTTTTTACTTATTTTCCAGTTGCAACCATATGCTAGATACTGATAAACCAGTTTAGAGATGTTAAAGAAAGACAGCTGCACCATACTCACTCGAGTCACTGGGAGTACATGGCTCTTTTTGTGAGTTAACCTTGTTTACATTATTTTCAGTGTGCTGGTCTGCAGATTACAGAGAGATTGGGAAGCTGTGAGATTTATTATTTACGGAAGGTAGACAGTAGGGTCTATTGCTTTAGGAAAACACACAGCTCAGGGCAGGAGCCTGTCCTACATTAATGAATCATGATGATGGCAATGACCTTGAGAAGTCATCCGTCTCACTCACCCGAGTCTCTGCACAGCACTATCTCTCACACACAGCCCTGGGCAGAACAGGCCTGTCTCTCTGTGCTCAATGGGATCCGAGGCTGACCACGGGCTCCTTGCATCCTCCCAACCATGACTGGCTGGTAATACCAAGTATTCTTAGCATCCATCACAGTTACACTGAGCTGATCTTTTTCATTGCTGCTTGATTGCTGGACACGTTCACATTTTAAATTTCACTGGCTTTTGGAGAGAGAGCTAAAGTTAAACTCTTGCAAAACAGAAGATCTTGTCAATGCACAATACACAGAATGGTAAATTGTCCCAGGCGGGCTAGATCGTCTTTCAGTAAACTAATACTGCTGAGCTCCATTAAAGCCGTGGGGGGCTGCCAACTGCTCCCATCCTAGACTCATCAACTTATTTTTTTTGCTGACCACTCAGTCAGTCAGCAAGAGCAGTGTGATAAGTCTTGGATGATAAACATGGTTCTGTTGCAGAGACAAAATGGATCACAGCAGAGAAGAAAAACTGTTTCAGATGAGGAAAATAAATGCCAGCAGCAGGGTCTTTTTGGATGAGAGTAAGCCCTTCAGAGCCAAGAGATTTCTTGTTTCCATGTAGAAACTGGAAGAAGAGGAAAAACAAAAACATTTTTTTAGATGTCCCACGTTAGACCTCAGCCTTGGGCACCTGTGAGTTTGCACAGAGCTCTAAAGAAACCCTTGACTCCAAGACATGTTAAGGGCAGATTTCAGTACTTGCTTAATAGAGTGGAGACATTTGGTGCAATGAAATGCAGATCTGCTGTTGGTATGAATTTATTGTACTGCTATAGCGTCTTTATTATTTCCTATAAAATACAATCTGATTTAAAAATAACTGGTGCTGTGACACTTACAAGGTTGAATCTGATGGGATGTCCACTGCAGATGAATAGCCTTGTAAATAATTTACGTCTTTTGTCACTTCTATGTGGATTCTCTTAGACCTATAGTAATTAGCAATAAGTTTTAGGGTAAACTAGAGAGTGAAAGTGCCAGAAAGTCATATGGGTTAGTGAGTGCTATTGATTCTTTAAAATAATTCTATAGTAACGACCATGGGAAAGAAGCCAATGTTTTTCCAAGCCTGATTAATAGCTGATTTAATTTATAAGCCTTAAAGCCCAAAGCAAAGATTCATTTGCTTTCAATTCTGTTTTATGTTTTTTGGAGTATTGAAGCTTGGGGTAGTTTATTTAAATGAGGTACATTTATGACTTTTAATATGATTGCCCTCCCATTTACACAGAAAGTAATATATTATATTCAAAAAGGCAGGTTGAGTGAGTAATACTGGCATCAAACAAACAAAAAAGGTGGTAAGGATTCTATAGTGGTTGTCACTTCTCTGCTACCGCTGACATCATCAAGTCTCTTACATTGCAGTGAGCAGAAATTTGCTCAGATTGGCTGAAACAAACTGGAATTTTTATAGGATACAGGGAGAAGACCTGATGGAACCAAAAAGGAAATGTGGGCTAGCCTCAGTGGATAGGAACTGCGGGGCTGAACATGCCCTTGCCTTTCGTCACTGCTTTTACCTACACACTAGTTTTCTCTTCAGTGAGAGCATGTGATATCTACAGTTGCCCTTTGTTTTAGATTTGTGTCACTTCTCAGTGTAAGAAACACCAGCCTTTTTCAATTTTACACGCATATATCTGGTGATATGAATAACTGGTTGGGAGATAACACTGAATATTACAACAAATACTGCAAAATTCTTACTAGTTTATTAAGTGAAAATCTGTACCACTTGGAATTTTTTCTCTTTTAATGCTAATTTGTACTCTCTTTTAAAATAAAGTTATATATAAATAATATATATAGTATATACCAACCAACTACCTAGAACTCTGATTTCTAATTCCACATTCCTGGAAATAGAAGCTGATTGACCTCTCTTGGTTAGTAGCAACGAACTAGGTCAAAAACCCAGGTTGGCCCAGTACCAAGAAGGTACAGAGGTCAAATTCCAGTTTTGCCCAAGATGGTTTATTGTTCCTTCTCCTTTTGGACCTGCTCTCTCCTACTGACATTACCTTCGTAGTTGCGTAGAGCAGTCACTTCACCAGGTGCAGAAGGGGAGAGAACATGCTGAGGTGTTTCAGGGGAGGAAAAGGCAGGAATGTGAAGCCCCAGTTGGGTGGTGGGAACTGATTGTGGTTTGATGTTAGCAGGGCCTCGAGTGGGCAGAGGGATGACATGAAATGAGACTCAAGGACAGGTGATCTGGAGATCCTGTTAGGAGTACAGGGCTATGTCCAGAAGGCCTGTATACAGTGGTACCTCACTTATCTCAGAGGTTAGATTCCAGACACCCCTGCGGTAAGTGAA
>PVKN010011199.1:0-21898 GCA_004027915.1 Capromys pilorides | reverse complement strand
AATTATACATATATTTGTTCTGAGTATACCCAATTTTGCCTATTATAAAACTGAGATATTCCTTAAAATAGAAAAAAAAAAAGAAGGTAAAGGCTTTTATGGTTTGAAAACTATGAGTTTATAAGAATGTTACTGTGTAGAATAGGCTTTAGAATCATTATACCATTATGCCAGTATTTTAATCTTACCTAATGTTTTTATTCATACAAAACAACATGGCAGTTTTCTACAAAATGTTTATAGATATTTAATGTTAAATATCTATAAACATATATTTATAAATAAATATTAATAAACATTTATTTAGATATATTTGGTATACAATAATAAGTATAGGTGGAAATGACTTCAGTAACTTAAATCAAATGATAAAAATATCTGTTGAATTAAGAAACAAAGAGGCCTTGTGGTGGCTCACGCCTGTAATCCCAGCACTTGGGAGGCTGAAGCAGGAGGATCGGTGTGAGTTTGAGACCAGCCTGGTCTACAAAAGTGAGCTCTAGGCCAGCCTGAACTGCATGGTGAGATCCTGTCTCAAAAAGACAAAAAAAAAAAAGGAAACAAAGACACTCCACACAATAATATCATCTTGCTATGGGATTTTATGGGAAGGCTTATTAAAATATGTAATAGAAAGTGTGTTGAGGATAACATATAATAATAAAGCTTGCTACATTAAACTGAAAGTGACCTCTTCTCAGATCCGTGATTTAGACATTCATATTGTCCAAACAAACTAGCTAGAAAGTTAAGTGTGAGCTGAGGTACTGTGTGGTCCAATTCACTCTTTTTTGTAGTTTTACAGTGTTGGAGGAAATACATAGTAGAGATCTTCTTCATCACCGGCTTATAGTGCCAGGACAATTTTAGTAACATAGCCCAGATGGTCACAGAAAAAATGCAGATTTTATTCCTTAATTGTTGTTTTGAATTTAGTGTTATAAGTGATATTTTTTTTCTAAAAACTGCAAAATAAGGTTTGCATTTTAACTGAAGCATGTTAATGAACAAAAGTGTTTTGGATTGACTTACAGAAAAGCACAGAATCAGTCCTATTATGATACACAGTAAAAACTCAAACAGAAAATCAAAAAGAAGTGGAGTGGAGGAATTATGTGGAGTGGAGTAAGAAGAGGGAGAAATGCGTGAAGATTTGTCGTCTCTCCTGTTGTGACAAGTGAAGGTTCTGAACAAAAGGAGCTTTTATCAAGCTCCCAGGACCTGGGCCAGAGCCCAAGCCCTCGATGCTGTTGCTCAGTAAGGCCACACCCTCCTCACCATTCCCTGTTCTATTATCTTCCTTAAGGAAAGCTGTACCAGTGACAGATTATCCCATACAAGAGTGACTGTCTCGTCCTAGTGTGCCTGGGATCTATTTGAGTTTAGGGACAAAATTTCTCCATCTCAAGACAGCCCCCTCCTCAGTGCTGCACGAACCAGTTAGCTATAACCGGTTGTCCCACTTGACACTGTCATAGCCATGCTAAGAGTAGAAGTTTAATGAAATGTGATGCAGTCATCTTCACCAGCAAGGTGTGTCTGGAATGGACAGTGTCTTAGTTACCCTTCTCTCGTTGCTGGGACAAACACCTGACACTCAAAATGAGGGGAGGAAAGGTTTATTTAGCTCACAGGTACTGGCGGTTTCAGGCCATACTCAGCTGGCTCCAAGGCAGGGAGGCACAATGCAGAGGGCGACTTTTCATGGTGGCAGCTAAGAGCAAGAGAGCAGGGAGAGCTAGCAGCAGCTCAAGCAGCTCACTTCTCTTCCTTCCTTACATTGAAATGCAAATCGCCTGCCCCAGAGGAGAGACAGCACCCATTTCCACAACAATCAATTACAAATTCCAGAAGCCCCCCATGACTGCATGAGGCTTTCGGGGGACACCTATGCACAAACCATAACAGACAGTTTGCAACAGAACTATCAGATGCCATCATTGCACCCGAGTGATAGTCACATCTCATCCACATTATCTGGTTTCTAGGATCCATCGTGGGTCACACATTTGGCAGGGGTTCTCTACCGCTGCTGACAGATGGGCCGTATGACTGAAAGACCATCATCCTAAACATATCATTCCTGGGAAATGCAGTGTGTCTTGAGTCCTTGGGGCTGGGGCAGCTCCGGTGTCCCTGCCTGGACTGGTGTACAGGCTATGCTGGGGACTGCCAGATGCCAGCATTTTGGGCAGTAGGATATGAGTTGTGTCCAGGAGCTGCACACGGGGAAGAGCTTCGGTCCTGGGGACGCAAGCATGAGACATTGACTCATTGATTATAGTTGATTTTAGCCTGAATTGACATTATATACCACTAAGAATCTTACATAGTGTTTTCAGGAGTCATACTGTAATAATTTCACACCTATATTTATTTATATTTATTATTTTAAAAAGTTTTTATTTGTTTATTTGGTACAGGGTCTGACTAGGCAGCTCGGACTCCTAATGATCCTCCTGTCTCAGCCTCCCAAGCCCTGGGATTACAGGTGTGTGCCGCCGTGCCTGGTCTTGGTGGCTGGCACGGTGCTCCTGGGGCTTCCAGGGCAGTCACGGCATGTGGTCCTGGGGGTTGAATCCGGGTCCTTGCGCTTGCCAGGCAAGCACTTAGAGCACCTAGCTGTTTTCACAGCCCTTTACATCATCTTTTAAAGCTGTTCCTGTGCGTACATAAGTTGTGTACATGTTGGGTGCCGACCGCTCCGTACGCAGGTAGACAGCGTCTGTCTCTGTGGGTATCCACGCTTACCCTGCTGCCAGCAGGAAGCTGAAGATCAGTGTAAATCAACTCTCCTTGACAAAAGAGACTTCCGTTTACATAGGCATCTTCGGCCTCTATGTTGACTGTTTTCCAACTGGTAATTTTAAAGCCTGAGCCTTTCACCTTGATTTTCTTCTGTGTACATCCATCCTTTAAACGGACTAAGTAGCAAAACTCTTCGGTAATTTTATTAAATCTCATTTGTGTGAAAAGACCGGCTACTGAAGGTGATTTGCACGTTAATAGATTATATGCTACAGCAAAATGCTGCTTTCTGTCGTTCCTCCAGCAGCTGCTATTTCAAATATAGTTATTAGTAGGTACAATATCACCCGGTTTCAAAAATTATCAAAAGCAGTTCATAGCATTTACTCCCATATATATTATTCTTACTGAAAACCACGAGACTTAATTCTATTGGCTTCTTTCCTGATTGAAAACGTTTGAGCCCAGAAAGCAGAGCAAAAGACATTTGTAACTATTCATGGTGGATATGAAAATTACAATCACTCTTCATTGTGTGAGCTGTGGTTTTAGAAAAACTCTTCACACATATGGCAAGCGGGTGACTGGTGCCATCCAGGCTTGAAGAGCTGCATGTTCCTATAGCTGGTATTTGAAATTTTGATGTGTATTGCATTCACTCCTGAATATCAAGAATACATTTTTTTTCACTCGTATAGAGCAAATTTAAAATGGGGTCTTTTGTAGAAGCACCCACCGTGTTTAGAGTGGTATAACAGACCCTGAATGCTCACCTATCAAACAAAATGCCAGCTTTCTATAGAAGAGAGGTGTCAGAAAGTTTCTTTGTACCTTTAACGCATGTGATTATGTAGTACAAAATGCAGAGTTTGTAAAATTTCTTGAACATACAGGCAAAAAAATGAATAATTCAAAACAGCTCCTAAGTTCTCCATTCTATTGTCCCTTTCTAGCGCAGGAAGAAGATAGAAGCGCACTCCCAATAGAGCTGAATTTGCACAAGTTCCACCTCTGGAAATGCCAGATGGTCTACGGTCTACTTTCGAGGGCTGTCACATATGTAAAGATTTGAAAAAAAGAGGGACAGCTGAATGAGAGAGGCAGATCATTAAAGTGAGTGAGGGTCCCTAGGCATCACTGGTGCTTTAAGAAGCATTGTGTCATCCTCATATTAGTGTGCTTTTTTTTTTTTAAAGCCATACACAACTTCTACACAATAAGGCGAAGGATCTGCTTCACCCCAAATACTTGTGGTTTAATCAGGCTTTTAAAAAATTCTTTATTCAAAGATAAAATCATTTTCTGTTTAGAGTTTTAATTGTAGTGTTTACCGTAAGATTAAAAATCATGTCCCATTAAAGTTAATCAACACAGTTATACTTAATATCTGTTGAGTTAACTGGTCTATCCAGGCTTCTCTCATATTGATATGACCTATCGCACACACCTAGGAAAAACATGTAAAAATTCTTTTCGTGTTAAAACACTGAATGCAGAGATAACTTGTGGTTACCAAGACCATAATGTAAACCACAGTAAAAATAATTAGGTGACACTGAAACCAAAGCGATGTACTCTCGTTTTTCTTGCGACAGACATAGATCTGATTTTGGGGATTGAAATATAGATGAATCGTTCAGGATATGTTCCCTATCAGTCTGGCCATATCCAGTAATTTTCAGAGTCAATTTTGATCTTAGGAAAAGGCCATCTCTGTCAGTTTTAGAAGTTGGTGACAGGTCACTGTTATCTTTTACACTTTGGCTTTTCTTTATTGGAGATATTTTACTATTAAATAGTAATCCTAAATTCATCTTCAATTGGGAATCCAGGAGGACAACATTGACACATAAAGCATCTCCCTGGTCAGTGATAGTTTCACTTGACCAAGCCCCTTGACTGCTTGAACTGTTCTTTTTAGAGAAAAAGTGACCCATGACATTGCGTGTTCTTGGGGAAGTTATGGGAAAGGACTTTGGAGAGAACACCACAGAGCCGTAGCTTCAGCTGTCTTTTAAGTCCATATGCAGTGAGCTTTGGGCTCCATAAGGCATCAGAATGTTACCCTAACTGTTACAAGAGATTACAGTGGGCCGGTGAGATGGTTCAGTGGTTTAAAGCGCCTGCTGAGGGAACCTTAGGCAACTGCAGGGACCGCAGGGATTGCGGTTCGATCCCCAGCACCACGTGCTGTGCCAGCCCCATCCCCAGAGCAGGCTGAGCCTGCCGTAACATTAAAAAAAAAAAAAAAAAAAAAGAAATTACAGGAACAGCAAATGAATACCCAAATCAAACCCTTGTACACCTACAAAAAATAAATCTCCATTTTCACACGCCTTGCTTGTAGACTTCAGTCGTGAAATAACTAACCTTTTTCTCATTTCTTTTTCATACAAACTTACAAGGAAAGTACTGTACTGCATTTTATTACCATTATTTTGGGCTCCTCAGATAATCTTTCTAGACAATCGTTCTCTTTTATTATAGAATTGAACAACTATGAGATCATTTCATATGTTAGTTTTAAACATCAGATGTTAATGTTAATAGACTCAGAAGGATAAGACAATTCATTTTTAACACGATGGAAAGACACTTGGTTAAAAATGAATCGTCTTTTTATTGAAGTGGGCGTGCTCCTGAGGAGAATAGTGGGATCTGCTCTTTGCCTTCGTGATGCATGAAAGAAAAACTAAACAATGAGGCTGGGGAGGTTGCTTAGCAGTCTAAGCCCCTGTCTGGCAGTTGCAAGGTCCAGGGTTTGATTCCCAGTGCCATTGTACCAAGACCTTGTACCCAATAAATAAATGCAAGATTTTTTTTTTTTAAAAAAGAGCTAAACAGTAGTATGCTAAATATTTACTCAAATGCATCCTTTTTGTCCAAAATATTACCAAGCCTTAAGTACTTCCCAGATCAAAAATAATTAGTCCCCTTTGGAAGTTAATCGTCATCATGCATAACTGCAGAAGTTTTGCATGTTTTTTCTACTGAGCGGTTTTTCGTGCAATATTTAGTTTCCAAGTCAAAGTTTGTAGTAGTCATATAATGCACATGTTATGATTGTTCATAATCAAACAAACTAAAGGAACAGCGTAAGCTTTTGAAAGTACAAGAAATTGATACATAGTAAGATGTTCACCTGGGATATTTTGTGTTGTTTTCACTGGTGTTTTTGTTGAAAAACTTCATTTTGCTTGAGACTTACCCAGTGAAATAATATCATTACTTACTGTAAGCAGGTAAGTTGTATGGAGTGGAGGAGTTAGTTTTTATCTGCAAAAGCCAGAGTCCATCTGGACTAATTTATATAGCAAAACGTGTGTAAGAGCCCTTTATGCTGTCTCAGAGACACACAGCCAAGGCTTGTGGCCGCTCGTTCGGTAGGACTACGTTATCATTTGTGTCTAGATGTAGCCTTCAAAGTCTCATGCATGGGGTGGGCTTCTAGAGTGTTTGGATTAACTCATGGTCCAGGGCTTGGATTATGGATATGCGTGCAGCTGGGATTACGGGTGTGAGTGCTGTGCCCACCGGTGCGTAGTGACCTGCATGCAATATAAGGGAAACAAGCAAGCGTGCCGCTCCCGGCTGCTCCTCCCTCTGGGCTCTCGGTGCTTTCGCTGCTTTCTGCCACCAGCAGCTGCTGCCCTCGGCAGGCACCACTCTACCTTGGGGCCAGCTGAGTGTGGACTGAAACTTCCACAAATTGAGCTACGTGGACCTTTCCTTCCTTAAACCTGGGTGTTGGGTATTTTGTCCCAGCAGTGAGAGAAAAGTAGCTGAGACAGGCAGCTTTCATGAAAACCCACTGCTGCGCACTGGACCACCGGTCTGCTAGGAGGCAGGCACCAGGAGGGCCGGCTCCACTGCCCAGGCCAACAAATGCCTTCCGTGGATGTCCGTGGACTGGGCCACGACGCTTCACCTCCACAGCAGGCAGACTCAGCAATGCAGACTTTACTGCTGCTTAGTATCTAATACGTTCTGGGAATTTAGTTCACAGACTTGTACCCCAGCTGCAGTGGCGCAGGGTGGTGCGCCTGCATACTCCCTCCGCCACCCCGCGCCACTCCTGCCCCCTCCCACCTCGCTGTGCCCTTCCTGCCTCCCCGGGTTTGCCTGAGCTCTGATCTCTCAGAGGCCTCTGCTTGTGCCGCATCCTGCCCTGGGCCAAGGCAAAGAACTTTGAGTTCTGCGAACCCGGAAAAGGTTTGTTTTCTTTCTTTCTTTCTTTCTTTCTTTCTTTCTTTCTTTCTTTCTTTCTTTCTTCCTTCCTTCCTTCCTTCCTTCCTTCCTTCCTTCCTTCCTTTCTATTTATTTTTATTTCATTTAATAACAAATAACAGTGCAACAGTTTCAAAACACATTAGTAGGACTTTCCCAATAATTGATACAATGCATATTGTTGTCCTCGTAGTAGTTATACAGAGCATGGGGTGTAGATGCGATAATTTTTCTAATCATTATTGGTACAAAAAATTCTTTCACATTGAACTAAGAGAAAGTAGTCATATACATAGCACAGTATTCCATAATTACAGTGGGTTACTGGCAGAACAACTGGCAATGTCAGAAGCTGTTGATTGAAGCCTTTTATAGCTCAGCATACTAATCTAGCTTTACGTTTTATGCCTTGTGGTTAAACTTTTCTGCTGGGTGGTTAAGGGCAAGTTAAAGTAAGACATATAAAACAAAACATGGAACTTTTTTTTCTGGGTACATAACATTTATTAATTTATTTTATTTTATTATTTTTAATAAAGAATAACAATATTATAGTTTCAAAACACATTAGTAGTACATTCATAATTGGTACATTGAATATTGCTGTCCTCATAGCAGTTATACAGAGCACAGTGTGTAGACACAACAAATTTTCTAATCCATATTAGTAGGGGAGGAAAAAAAGAAATAAATTTCTTCTTTTTGTACAAAGAGGGAGTAGTTGTATACATAGCCCAATGTTCCATAACTGCAGTGGGTCACCGGTGAAACTGGCAATGTTGAGGCTGCAAGTTTAAGCCTCTTACAGCTCATCATACTAATCTAACTCTGCGTTCAAACATGGAACTTCTGTATCTCCCAATGTCAGTCAAATCCCCTCAGGATTAACTTTGAAACCATTTACAGTGCTTTGTAGAATTGTTGTCAGTGTCAGCCATCTGGATGAGTCACGGCTTTTTCTTTATTATAACACAAAACTGCATGACAGTAGTTAGACTCTTTTTAATAAGGAATTTATCAAAATTTGTGGTTTTAGAACTACTCAGCAGTGCAGGTGGTCGATATGCACATGTGTGTGCACAAATCCTTCATGATTGGGAGTCTGCTGCTCCTCTAGTAATGTCTGTGTCTGGTCAACTGCCACACTGCTTTAGTTACTGTCATTTTATAATATGCTTACATATGTAGTAAGTTAAGTTCTGTCTCCCTCCTTTTCTACCTTAAAAATCTCTTCTGTTATTTTTGATTATTCTCCCTTATTTTTGGATCTTTTCATGTTCCTTAAATAAGTGAGTTGAAAATGTTAGTGGGCATTGAATTAACAAACTAAATCCTGACACATTAACATAATCAGTATATTTATACTCTCTCCATTTTTCTTGGCCTCTTGTATGCTTTTCAGCAATGTTTAGTAACTTTTGGCAATACAAATGCCTGCCCATTTTTACTGTTTAATTTCGGCCGTTTAACAGATTTGTCTGAGAGATACCTTTGTTTTCTTGGCCTGTTTCTTTCTTTTGTCTTCTTTTGCTAAATGGAGTAAAATTTTTCTTGCGTGTTAGCTGATTTCTGTGGGCGTATTGGAATATCATTGATTTTGTCATGCTTGATCATGTATAAATCTTGATCAGTTCTTAATTTCATAATCCCTTAGACTACCCACAGTACCCCGCTCTGTGCGCAGTGGAACACTTTGCTCTTTCCTTCCCAGAGCGCAGACCCACTTTTCTTTCTTTCCTTTCCTTGTGGCTTTGCCAGGACTTCCCGTGTAGCGTGGGCCACAAGGAGGGAGGCCACGCATCCTCCAGTCGGTTGTGACCCAAGCCGAGCACCTGGAACAGATGTGCAGCTGCATGGCTACATTGTGCAAGGGTTGAGCCGTTCTCTTACTTTCCTAACTTCTCATAAGTCATTTATATTAAACTGTAATTAAAGAATAAATACAGTAAGTATTTTCGTCTACAGGATTTATTAAAGAAAGAGAACCATATTCTTCTTCATCACTCATCTTTGACACTTTGAATTATTTGGTTCTTTTATTTTAAAAGCAGTGCCAGTATCATTACCAAGAGTCTTAGGATAATGTTGATGAGTCCATGGCGCCCAGCAGAGGTCCCTGAGTCTCAAAAATAATCAGCTTTTGCTGAGTCTTGAATTATTCTTCAGATTTCTGATTCAGCTATCCTTTACACCCAAAGTAAACTTTCTGCTCTACTTTTTATATCTTTGCATAGAGAGACTTATTTATTTTATTTTATTTTATTTTTTTATTTGTTTTATTATGGCCAGCTTAGCCTGTCCTGGGAATGGGGCTGGCGCAGCATGTGGTGTTGGGGATCGAACCGTGGTCCCTGCAGTTGCCTAAGCTTGCCTAAGCAGGCGCTTTAGACCACTGAGCCATCTTGCTGGCCATGAAGAGACTTTTAATAAGTTTCAGTCCTGCATCCCTTTTCCTCTTGTCCTCTTCAGTTTTAGTATCGTGAACGAAAACTGTGAACCTGGGTTACCGGGTGTATTTTCATTGTCGCAAGAGAACAGTTCCGTTCTATTCACCGGATGTGCTTTTCCCCCAGCCCAGCCTCAGCGCCTGCCTCTGCTGCAGCCCTCGGTGCAGGATCCTGGGGAAGAAGCAGCAGACAGGATCCAGAAAGAAGGCCGCGCCGGCCTGAGCAACGCCAATGGGATTCACCCTGGGGCCCGATGCCTCTCTGCAGAGAATCACAAACTTTCAGCTCCCGTTTCTCAAAAAATGCATAGAAAAATTCAGTCCAGCCTGTCTGTAAATAATGACATCAGTAAGAAGAGCAGAGCGAGCGCTGTCTTTTCTCAGAAGTCCAGCTCTTCGCCTGAAGGTAAGGGTACGAGCTGTGCACGTTTTATTTGACTGGGTGTAAAATTACTGTCACATAATAATTGGGTGGAGCAAACAGAAACAGAAACCGAGGTAAAAGGAAAGCACGAGGCCAAAAAGGTAGATGTGGAAGCTGGCGGGCAGCCTGCTTTGAGCTTCCCAGCTTCCACAGTGAGCGGTTACACTTCCTAAGTCCAAGTGCTATACCTTTCCAGGGCCATCCTTTCACATCTGAGCGTGACATCTTGGTGGCACGTCCGAGCACACGTGCTTTTCCCCCCCCTGGCTGCCAATGTCCTTCTGCACCGCAGATAAGACGTCTCGCTTGTACCTGTGTCTTGCAGATCTGATCTTGAATATGCAGAGTGCAAGTGAGACCAAGGTTTTAGAGGTCCAGCTCCTGCCAGGTGATCTCTGTGATTTGCTGCTCATGCTCCTCGAGCCACGCCCACGCCACCCAGACCCCTCCACGCCCCCCACTCTTTGTCCCTCCCTCAGCGACACTGGACTGGGCTCTGTGGCCTCCCTGCTGCGGCTGCCTCATCCCACCCCTGGCCAAGTTAGACGGCAGCAGTCAAATTCCGTGAACCTGAGGAAAGGTTCTCTTCCTTTGGAAACAGAGCTGGACAATGACAATGACCGCCTTCAGGCTCTCCTGTAAGATTAGTGATGCCGAATGAAAGAAAAATCTTTCCTCCCGTGGTTTGGTTCCACGTGTTTCCCACCATGTCCTTATCTTAGTCCTCTGCTCTTCCTCAACTTCCTGTTACTACTTTGGAGGAATCTAAAACTGTGTGTGTGTGTGTGTGTGTGTGTGTGTGTGTGTGTGTGTAACATCTTACTCCCTTTACTTTCCACTTTAATTGTCAAGAAATTTTTAAGTAATAGTCTTTCTGTGAGATGTCTCTTTGTGGTTGGCCGTGTCCATGCGTAGAGGTAGATTGAGCTGTAAATAGGAAATTGTACTGAGAGTTAGCAGTAACGGGTAGCTCACAGAATATTACATTTTTGGCTACAGGTGTCTTAAACTCAACTGAGGCAAAGTGTTAGGTTGATCAAATGCTATGATAATAAATGGTCTGCATAGTTCCAGGTCAGTGACACCGCTTTCCAAACTAATTAGATTGAAGGGGACATGATTGACATTTTAAAATGAGTTTGACACGTAAGCTGCGTGGTCATTTCTGAAGTCTAGGTAGGCTGTTAACTAAACTGGTTCTCCAAGGAGTTGAGCGGGAATGCAATTTTCTTTAGAAGATCTTCTCTTTTGGACGATTGGGTGAAATAGTTGAAATTTACTTGTTTTATCCATTACTTAGAACACCCCTCACCTATGGTTTTCCTTTTGATATTTACTTATTTTAGTACTAAAGCATGGTGACTTGTGTAGGAATCTGATTTGATTCCATTTAGCATTTGTAATTTTTCATCATTATTCGCTTTTTCATATTACACCTGAATTTATTTCTAGTGGAAGAAGTCATCGTCTTAAGGAACATCAGAGGGAGGTGGAAAACCAACACTGTGGGGTGAAATGCTTTGGGTGGGTTCTCTTCCCTGCCCTTTGCTACCCTTTCTTAGTCTCCCTCCTTTTCCTCTCTTGTCCCATTCCCATTTCTACTTGTGGCTGACCCCAGGGAGCTCCGTAAAGGAATGTGTAACAGCCTCTTCCTCCAACAAAATCACATCTCAGGCTGAGTTGCAAGCACGCAAGCTATGAAACAGAAATAAAAAGATCGAGTTATGTTGTATAAAGTCCCATTTGCTTCTTCTCTGTTAACCTACCAAATTCAGCACGTTGTGAAAGTCTTTTGTGCCTGTTTGACTCAAGATTAAAATGTCCTTGTCCTAGTTCATATTTTCATATTTTTCTCAGTGGACACCTTTATGAAGTTTGTTACTTCGTAGGTGTATAACTTCATAGCTTATTATTTCTTCTGACTTTTCAGTTTTAAAGTTAAGTTTTTATTCTCAGCAGTGTGTGATGGATACCCCTTCTACCCTGTACAAAAAACCCAAGCAGACAAACAGATTGAATGACCGAGTAACTGACAAATTAATAGGGAAATATCAGGGGACATTGTTTTTCTGGGCCTGCTGCAAAATTTAGGACTTTGCTTAGATAGTTTGGAAAGTTAGGTTCGACTTGGAGATTATCTGATTCTCCTTTGATAGCAAGATTGCATCCCTCCCAAGAGAGGTCCTTTGCTCCACACAATACAATAAGCCTTGTCATGGGAGCTCCCAAGCATGCGAGCCCTTCCCGACAGTGGCGAGAAGGGTTTTCGTGGGCTGGAGTAGCGTCCTCTGTCAGGAGCCCTCAGTGCTGGGGCAGTAGGTCCTGAACAGGCTGCGTTTGCTGTGTGAATGAAGAGAGACAGAAATGCTTCATTTACAACTCCGTAACAATGGGAACGCTTACAGTATAGTTAGGCTTTTTTCAGGCTCCTGCTTTTTTGTTGCACAGCTTTTTACATTTGTACCTGTTCTTCGTCATTTGTAACTGTTCTCCTGGTGGCAAACAAGAAAGCAGGTCACAAAACTCACTCTTTTGAAAGCCTCCCCAGCAGCCCACTAAGTCCACTTCCGCTGCCTGCTATTTTCAGTTGTGTGGTGCTCACAGCTGAGAGGTTTGTAATGTTTGCAACTTCAAGGAGATCTGTCTGATTCCAATGCTGGAATTAAACATTTAGTTAGGTAACATTTAATTAGTCTCGTGGGTTTTTTTTTTTTTTTGTATTTCGTACAGGGTCTACAGGGTCTCACTGTGTAGCTTGGACTCCCAGCGATCCTCCTGTTTTGAACCTCCCAAGCGCTGGGATTACAGACGCGTGCCACCAGGCCCAGTCTCAGTTGCCATCTCAGTGTGCCCAGGGGGTGGGACTGGCACAGCAAGCCAGGAATTGAACCCTGGCCTCTGCGTTCTGCCTACGAGGAGCTGAGCTATTTAGCCGGCCCCACAGTGATTTATTCGGGGCCCTCAGAACCCTTGCTGAGCGAGTGTGGAAGCCACTGATGATTGGAGCTGGCCTGCAGCCATGCCCGGGGATCAGGGAGGTATTTTAATTGGGTGACTAAGGCCCCACTGCCCATGGGCATGTTCCCTTGGACTCCATAGGCTCTTCTTAAACTGCGGCGTTCGTCTGCGTGGCCTTGGAGGTGTCAGCCACGAGCCCTTTGCGTACTCTGTGCTCTGGACTGGTTTAATTCTTGCAGAAGTAGTGAACAGTGAGCTAGAAACTACATTTCTCTGGGAAGAAGATAGCGTAGTGTCCACTCCGATGTCACATCAGGTGTTCAGGGTGATACGGTGTGGCCCAGGCCAGGCTTGCCTTAGTACGTGTTCGCTCTCTTAAAGCTCTGTGTGTGAAAAGTTTAAAAACAACTCATGCCACGCTGTGCTCTGCTTGTCTTAGATTTCCTACTAAATGTTTGAATTCCTGAACATTCTAAACTGGACCCGAGATCTTCTTGTGTTTATTTTAATTTACTGAAGCATCCACTTTAACGGCTCCACAGAACCTCCCACGAGGCAACAGGTGATGCGGTGCTGTGTCCTAAGCCACTGTATCTTAGTGCTTTATTCTAAGCCACCGTATCGTGCTCTTTTGAAAAAACCAACACTAGAACATAAGATATGTGCTCACATTTTATGAAATGTTTTCTTCTCCAAACCTCTGTTCTTCCCACATTGGGAAAATAGTGCACATCTTGTTTAAGGCTTATGAAATGAGTAGATTTCTTCTTATTTTGTGTAAGTAAATATTTTTGTAGCTACTTAAATGTTCTGATTGTATCACACTGAAGACTAAATGTATAAAATTCTTTTGTGTGTGTGTGTGTGTGTGTGTGTGTGTGTGTGTGTGGCTGGCTGGCTCAGCCCACCCTGGGGTGGGGCTGGTGCAGCATGTAGCAGTGGGGATCGAACCACGGTCCCTACATGCTTGCCTAAGCTTGCCTAAGCAGCTGCTTTAGACCACTGAGCTATCTCGCCAGCCCTAAATGTGTGAAGTTCTTAACCTTTGAAATATTATAGTATTTGGTATCACATAAGATTCAAATTACCAAGGGTTTTCATTAGGCTCTAAGATACTTTTCTTATTACAGAAATGGCAAATTCTAACACGATTTGGGGGTTCCAGTTATAGCTATATATGGTAAAAATTAAGTTTCAACAAAACATGTTTTAGGGCCAGGGAGATAGCTCAACATTCTAATTGCCTACCTGGAAAGTGCAGGGACCAAAGTTCAATCCTGGACACTGGATGTCATGCCAGCCTCACCCAGGATGGGCTGAGCCAGCCACCAAAACTGGGCATGGTGGTGCATGCCTGTAATGCCAGTGTTGGGGAGGCTGAAACAGGAGGATTATTAAGAGTCCAATCTGCATAGTGAGACCCTGTACCAAATATATAAAATTAAAAAAAAATTCTTTTAAGGAATTGAGTAATTTTCAGGAGTATTTGGGTAGTTATATTCCATATTTAACAGTCTAGATTTATTTAGTCTTCGTAGAGAAGAACATGTCTGGTTTTAGCCTTCCGCTGAACAAGAAGGCTGAAAGAAAGAGTGAGAAGCATTATGCACCCATAGCTGTCAGGGTCACCTCCTGTCCTGTCACACAGAGGCGGTGTCCCCCAGTGGTCAGCACATGGACTCTGGGACTATCTGCTTGGACTCATCGACTGGCCATGTTAGCATCTAGCAATTTGTCCGTGGACTGGTTCCTCAACCTCTTCGTGCTTTAGTAGTGTCTTAGCTTTCAGATGGGGATGTAATTAGTTCTTACTTCTCCGGAGGATTATTGTGAAAACTGAGCTGATGCTGCCTCGTGGTTGTAGCACAGGCCGGCCCAAGTGACACATTCAGTAAGTCTTAGCCACCGTGACCGGTGGCTGCCATCATCATCAAAGAGCACAGAGGTCAGCAGCGTGGGCTTTCTGGAAGAGCAGTGGCTGAACAGGGAACTGAAGAACGAGGCGAGGTGGTCATGGGTTGATGGCGCGGGGAGGTACTCTGGATGGAGGAGGCTCTGTGAAGCCATCTGTCACTCAGAGAACTGTGTAGAGTTCATTTGCTGTTGGCTGAGCCGGGGAGAAAGGGCCAGCCCGTGGGTGTCCTGGGAAACCTGTGCTTCTAAAGGGGTAGCCTGAGTCCGTGGGACTTCTCTGCAGGGCAGTCACCTGATAGCCTCTGTGTTTGTGTTTGAAAAGCAAAATATATCTCTTTCCTCTCTGTCTCACCTACAGCAGATACCAGGGTAGCCTATGATTGCCTTCATGTTTTTTTTTTTTTTTTTTTTTTGTGCTTTGAATAAAGAACTATTCTCATAAAAAAGAAAAAGAAGGTTGAACTGAACTCAGACTTGATGAGCTTGGAATGCTACTGGGCTCCTAGGGCAGCATTTGGACTGATGGATGATTTTAATCGGTCTTTATTTTAATGTTTATTTTTTCTTTCTTTTGGTTTACCTTTCTTATACTCCTCTTTTAGAGTCTAGCCTCCGTGGTCTTCCTCCATGCCCCATAGACTCTTCTTTCTCTTCCTTCACTGCTTTTCCTTTATTTGCAGGGATGCAGCTTGCCACACAACCCAGCCCACTTCCCTAGGCGGGGATCACAGCCCTGACCCCCCACCAGACCCGCCAGATTCTCTCTTTTCGACAGATACACATTCCAGTCTCCTAAAAGCAGGAAACAATCTTAAAGGTAAAAGTGACATTGGGCGTCCTTTTATCAGTGTTGTAAAATATCATACTGGTGTTTTTCCTCCTAAAAAGCCTCAGTTTTTTCTATAGCTATAGAAGGACCAGATTTTGGTGGAAAGATAATGATTGGAATTCATGGCATGACTACAGTTTATAATCAGAGCATTCAGAAAAAAAAGACCTTTCTATGACCTTGGCAGGATGACTCGTTGCATTCCTCCAAACACTGACTTGGCTGAGACAGTGTTTTTGTTGCAGTGTTTTCTCAGTCAGGCATGGTGAATTCCATTCCACGTCAGAATACTAATGGAGGAGGAAGACTGAGAATTATGCTTTCCAGGGCAATATTTGCCAATCCTTAGGAAAATATGATTTTTAAAAATTTCACTGTTTAGCCAATATGCTAAATGGAACAGAAGAAATGTAACAGTGTGTGTGTGTGTGTGTGTGTTGTGTGTGTGTGATGTAGACAAGAACAAATCTGACAGTGTTAGATTCTACTTTGCTCAGTGCATAGCAGTTCTGTGCATTCGGCTCACTTGAAATATCTAATCATGGGTCTTCAAATTTGAAGCAGCTACCAAGGAATATTTGTAGGCAGTAGGTCCTTGGGTAGAGCAGAAGCCACAAACATTTCCATAAATTTCCTTGAGAGCTCAGAAAAGTAGGTTAACTACATGATCTGTAATCCTAGACCCAGGGGTTTGAGGACAATCAAGTAAAAGATGGACAGGTGTCTGAAATATGCCTAATGTAACCTTAAAACTTAGAGATGTTCAGAATAGGCTTCAGTCCTCAGCCTGCCTCTCTTGGGTAGCATGCAGCTTTGCAGGCCTTCTGAGAGAAGAGAGAGAAGGCCCCAGCCACGGCTGGGACTCTCCTCCTGTTTGTTTTGTAGCTGAGCTTTTGGAACCCCGGTTGTGGCCATTTCAGTTAGCTTTGGGTGGGGAGGAAGTGAAACAATAGAGACACAGATAGATTGGCTGGGAAGCTTTAGGGTGTGGGGTGCTTGAGCAAAGAGACCGTGGAGAAACCTGGAATAATAACATGCTGAAGGGAAAGAATCAAAAAGCAAAAAACCTGGGACCTTAAAAACACACCACACTTCTTTAGTTTTTAATACAGTAGTAAAAATGGTATGGATCTTTTGTTTTGTTTGGCTTTGTTCTGTTTTATTCTGTGTTTTGGGTTAGACAACCAGGTATAGGTACTTGACCAGACTAGAAATGAGTGTCATTCGAACCCCTAAAATTCTGGAGTGCCTGGGTAGGAGAGGGCCTACAGTGGTGCCTGGGGGTTGAAGAGGATATCGGTGAGAAGTCCTGATGCAGGGCTAATTCTAAGTTGAACCAAATAGCAATCAGATGTATTAAGAGCAGGATGATCATTAATTTTCTGACTCAATTAACTAGAAATTGGGAAATCAAGAGGAGTAAGTGGATGCCGTTGGCCCCTGACCACGAGGTACTGTAGACTCCATCAGTCTGAAATGATGATACACAACCAGGAGGAGGGTTTCAAAAGGCAGGGAAAGATACCGTCGGAGCTGGAGGGGAGGCTAGGTCCAAGCGTGCTTACTGATGCTTGGTTTTACAGAGACGCTGTTATAAACCACAAGAGATTTCAGCTACAAGGTCAGGAAGCTGAGAGCCAAGTGACTCAGGGGTCACTGGAGTCCAGCCAGCATGGTGGGAGAGGGGTTGGGATCCAGCCTGGGAGACAGTCCCGTGGGAATTTCAGGCTTTTCTCCGGGAGTTAATTTGGATAGGAGGAAGTCAGACAAAAGTCCACACTGACTAGGTAGCCCAGGGAAAAGGGAAGGCATCAAAGGAGAGGACGAACTGGTTAGAAGGAGCAGTAAGAAAGGTGAGGTAAGGAGCCAGCTGAAGCGTGGAGCGTGAGGGACCCTGGGAAAGCTGACTTTGAGAGAAAGAGGACATTGTTACACTGCACCAGGTATTAGTGGCATGTGTGTAAAATGAGTTCTGAAATAGCTATTGGATTTAACAACGCGGATACAGTTTCATGAACTTGAGAGTTGCTATCACCAAGAAGCCAGTATGATTTGGGCTGTTTAATGCGAAGAAACACGCTAAGGATACCATTTCTGGAAAAGCCAGGAAGTGGCTTCTTTTCTTCCCGGGCAGAAATGCAGATTTAAGCAGTTTGTTTGGTTTGGGTTATATTTCGTTTCAAGATGGGAATAATTTGTGCATGGTTAAAGTTGGATAGGAACGATTAAGGAGAGAGGAAAATTTTGAAGATGCAAGAAGATAGTAATGATATATTTTTTAGGCCAGCCAGCAGATCTGTCCTTTAGTGAGCACTTTTAAGACACTGAACAAGGTAAACATTATTGAAGCAAGTGAAGGAAAGGACGAGAGACCCGCGCGTAGCTGTGCTGGCCTCAGTGGCTGCCGCCTGGGGCGCACATGGTGTGACCATCCTAGGAGACTGATGAGTCACGTCTATGGAATTACTCGGTCTGAGGAATGGAACCGGTGCTGATGATAAACCCTGTCCCAAGTCCCGACTCCTACCTCGTTAGGGGAGCGTTAGTTTCATTGGAAAGGAAAACATGAGAAAGACCTTTGTCACGTAGGGTTCCATAGCTCTGACTTTTGTGTATTGGATACAAACTAATGGAAGTTGACATGGTGTCCTTTACGTCATAAGGTTCTTCAGTGAATTTAATCCTAGATATGAGCAGGGAATGTGGCTCAGTGGCACACAGCCTGCCTGGCAAGCACGAGGTCTTGGGTTTGATTCCTGGTGAAAAAAAAAAAAGAGATAATTTTTACACAGAATATAAGAAATAAAACAGGACATAAAGAATCATACAAATACAGTGCTAGAAGGTAAGTAGTGGAAGGATAGGTAAGGAAGCTCATGTATAATCCAGACAAACAGAAGAAAATAAGTTCATTTAAAAGATGCTGAAAGGGGCTGGTGAAATGGTTCAGTGGTCTAAAGCGTCTGCTTAGGAAAGCTTAGGCAACCGCAGGGACTGTGGTTCAATCGCTGGCACCACATGCTGTGCCAGCCCCACCCCCAGGGCAGACTGAGCCGGCCAAAAAAAGAAATAAAAAAATAAAGAAAAGATGTAGAAGGGCCAGGGAGAGAGCTCAGTAGAATAAAGTGCTTGCCTGACAAGCATAAGGTCCTGAGTTCAATCCCCAGTACAAAAAAAAAAAAAAAAAAAAAGGTGAAAGTAAAACATGTTTTCTTGCAACCTGTTCCTTATTGATGTACTCTTCCAAGCAAAGGTCTGAATAGGTTAAAACTTAAGAATTATAGTTTTGAGTAACTGTGGTCATCCCATCTACTGTTCCGGTCATGTCTGAATACATGGCTTTCTTAGAGAATTTGGTGAAAGTTATAGTTCCCTCAAACAGGATATTTTTAAAGAAAGGCAACAAAACCTCATTAACGCTTGCTGAATTCTGGTGGTAAACCAAGGGATTGGATACGTTTGAGTGCCTCATTTTAGTGTCAGATGTCTCTGAGAACCGAACAGACTGCCTGCAGGATGGTGGCTAAGGAGACACTGTAATTTTGAGGTAAGAAGCCCACGGCAGAGACGCGCTGAGGAATCCATTCCTGTGATCTGACTTAGTATGCCTAAGCCGGCCTAAGGTGTCCAGGGCTGCAGGAAGGAGACCTTCCTTGCTGAGAGAGATTTCAGCGACTCACACCGGAGCAGGATCAGAGTGCCAGTGGTGGAGAGCCGAGGAGGCTTTTGTCCCATACGGAAATGTGTGAAATTAGGAACGAAATTTACAGAGTGATGCGGTTTCAGTGGGAAGAGATAGATGAGGTGTTTGTTCCTTTGTTTTGTGTTTTGTTTTTATGACTTTTTTGGGCTGAGAAAGAATGGAGTTGCCAGTAACTGGTGTGTGGAAACTGCTGGAAGAGTGGGGTGTGCTTCTAGCGAGGAGACCAAGGAGCTTCTGAGGGTGAAGGCTTTCAGCTGCTTTTGTGGTGGTGCGAGACAGGCGCTCGGATAGGGCAGGGCGGCATTCAGGATGAGTCCGTGCAGCCCGAGGGCCTTTGGGGGCCCTCAGGGTGTGGAGCGTGCTGGGCCTCTGCGTGGGTACGCACCTCCGTGGATCTGCGCGTGGCTCATCACGTCAGGAGGCAGAACTGGTTTCCCAACCCTGCCATCTGGGTATTTGGAGTAGAAGCTTCAAGATATCTCTAGGGCGTAACAGTGGGCTGTGCCCTCAGAAATGATGATTCCTCAGGAATGGGTGTGTTCCTGGGCCGGGGCCTCCTTTGGAAGCTCTTCTTATAATTCTGCTGCAAATGCATAAGGTTAAGTACTGCTGTCTGGAAAGTTGATAAAATATAAAAGCAGGAATATTCTAAGAACTTGACACAGATGTGTGGGTCACCCTGCCCCAGGAGATTTTTAGTGGTGGTGTAGTGGAAAGGGCACGGCGTTTAAAGGGAATTTACAAATGAGATTTTGGAAGTGAAATTTTGGTGGTGTGAGTTACTAGAGGGGAGGAGGCGTCAGTGGTCTGGTACGGGGAGAAGCAGCCAAGGAGGCCACACATCCATCCTGCAGCACCCACACGGGTGTCCGCTTCATAAGGAGTGTGCGTGGCATGCATGCGTGTGTGCCGGCGTGCTTATCACTCCCCTCAGGTTTAGGGATGTATTTTTGTTGTTGTTTTGCGGTACCAGGGATCAAACTAAGGATCTTGCACTTGCCAGGCAAACACTTATTCCACTGAGCTATCTCCCCAGCTCCTCTCAGGTTTAGGTCATTTCAAAAAAGGAGCTTTTTGTCAGCCTGCTCAGCCCACCCTGGGGGCAGGGATCAAACTGCGGTCCCTGCACTCCTGTCTGTGCAGGCGCTTTAGACCACTGAGCTGTCGCGACGGCCCCCCAAAAAGGAGCTGAGTTCTAAGAGCCGTAGGTTACAGCAACCGACAGGATTTGGCCCAGTGGCTTTATCCTTTTGGAGACCTTCTCCTCACCTCAATTTTTCATCATCTGAAACGATGCTGTATGTGCCAAAATTTCCGATTTATTTTAGCAAAATTATGGAAAATCATTTCTAATCACAATAATGGTAAAAGATACCACCTAATACTCTAATTTAAAAAAAAAGCAGTTGCTAGGATGAGATCCAGATGTACAATATGTTTTTAATCTCCTGTAAAAAAACTGGCTCGTGACTCATAAGTGTCTTGCAGTTTTCCAACAACGTACGTAGAGAAACACAGTAACAGAATACTGTTCATTAAATATAATTTTTGTCTTCAAGCATTGGTGGTAACCACTTAGAGGAAAGCTTTATTTCAGACACTCAAGACAAATCAAGAATTTTCTTCAGATTTTGTATTAGTTCATAAATTTCACCGCTTTAAATGAGTTGCATTTTTTTGTGTGGGCGAGTAAATGTGTGTTTAAATCACATGTTGAACAGAAAAAAATGGACTGATAGGTAACGTATCACTTCACTCATGTTAAATGCTAGGTTGTCTGTCTCTAGGTAGTTGGTATTATTATTATTACTATTATTATTATTATTATTATTATTATTATTGCTTGACACTACTAGAGGTAGAACTCAGGGCCCTCACACTGAGCCAGCTTCTCAGGGCCCCTGCCTCCTCTAATGGAAAGTACAAATGCTTAATTTAAATTACATCTCCGTGGATTAAGGAACCTGATTTCTCCCCTCAGAGGCACCCAGACATCTATGTTATTCCTCACTGTGAGTATAGGAGGCTGGTGAGCCACACTTCACTGGGCATCTATGAAGTAAGTCCTCGCGGCCCGTGGTATCCCAGCCGTCAGTGCTTTCTCATTCTTTTTTTTCCCTGTATATTAGGGTTAGGGTCTACAGGGTGTTCCGGCTCTCACTGCTAGAGCAGACTTGCAGGGATCTGCCTGTTCACAGCCTCCCAAGTGCTGGGATTACAAGTGCGCGCCACCAAGCCCAGTCTCAATTGCCTTTTCAGCGTGCCCCGGGGATCAAACCCCTGGCCCGTGCACCTGCTTGCAGGCCATTTAATGACTTCCATTGTGAGACAGGGTCTTGCTAAGTCAGTACACTACTCAGAAGGGCCCAAGCTGGTAGTTCTCCTGCAGCAGCCTATCTGAGTGCTGGGATGACAGCATGTCATACGTTGCCAGGCTGTCGTTTATACTTTCATACATTTCCTGGCTTCCCTGTGGATGTTTTATTACTGCATTCTTTCAGTTCCTTTTGCGGGTGCCCCCCCCCCTTCTCTGTATATCCAGGAGAGCTGCTATTTTCCTGATTAAATAGACACTAAAATCGATAAGAATCAAAAATTTGAATCCCGGGGTGGGGGAACCAGTTAACTTTGAATGTGGAATTTTGTACA
>PVKN010011198.1:0-21897 GCA_004027915.1 Capromys pilorides | reverse complement strand
AGGGGCCGGTGAGATGGTTCAGTGGTCTAAAGCGCCTGCTTGGAGGGCTCAGGCAACTGCGGGGACTGCAGTTCGATCCCCGGCACCACATGCTGCGCCAGCGCCACCACCAGGGCAGGCTGAGCCAGTCACAAAATGAATAAATAAAGAAACAAACAAACACAACAAGCAAACAAATAAATAAATAAATAAATAATTTAAAAAAAAAAAAAATGCCTGTTCAAACTTTTTTACCATTTTGGGAGGGGAGAGAAGTTGTTTTCTTGTTTAGTAAGTTTTGAAAGTCTTTTATATATCCTAGATACAAATCACTTATGTGGTTCATCTTTATCGTTGAGTTTTCCTTTGCTCACTTTCAGCTTAGCACTTTATCCTTAATTAATTGTTTTTTTGGTGTCATATCTATGAGCTGTTTTTGTGGAAGGAACTAGGAATTGAACCAGTTATGCGAACAATGTTAGGCATATGACCTGCCTCTGAGCTACACCCCCAGCCCTGAAATCTTTGTCTAATGCAAAATGTTTTCTCCTAGAAGTATTGTAGCTTTAGGTTCTATATTTAATTAAGGTTTGAACTATGGCTCAAAATTTATTTTTCCACTGATGCGTATACAATTGTTCCGGCAATGCTTTAGACAAGACCATCGTTCCTCCACTTATTTTGGGGCCACTCAGAATTGCCTTTGTGCTTCTGTCAAAAATCAGTTGTTCATATATGTACAGATCTGTACTCCTTATTTTGTTTTTCTGCTCCACTTGACTATTTTTACACCAATGCCACACTATAGATAAGTATACTTTATAGGAAGTCTTTGAAACAAGCGCTGTCATTTCCCCATTTTTTTCCAAAGTTGCTCTGGTAATTTTAAGTCCTTTGTATTTCTACATGATTTTTAGAATCATCTTTTGCATTTCTAAAACAGCTTGCTTGGACTTTGGTTTGTAGTGTGTTGAATTCATCAATCAATCTGAGGTGCCATCCTCCCACTGTGATATTTTATAAGAACACGGACTGCCTCGCCATCTCTTATTTATTTCTCTTAGAAATAAATGCTTTACAGTAAGGATGGGTCTATGTATCTTTTATCAGACATGCCCCTAAGTATTTCATGCTTTCATAAGATATTATTTTAATTTTAGCTTCTGATTATTCATTGCTAGTGAATAAAAATAGAATATTTTGATCTACTAAATCTTCTATCTGGCAGTACAGCAGTATTAGCAGGTTATCTCTGAATAAAGGATGTTTTGCTTCTTTCCTTTGATCATCATGCCTGCTATTTCTACTTCTTAACTTATTACACCTTCATTGTATAAAACTGGAAACAGAGAATTCCTTTGCTTTGTTCCATGTGTAGAGGGAAAATGTTGACTCTTTCATTGATAATTATGCCCTTCATAATTCACAATAGCTAAATCTTGGCAGCAGTGTATATGTCCATCAACAGACAAATGGATAAAGAAAATGTGCTATTTACAAACAGCAATGCCATAAGGAAAAATTAATGAGTTGTTTGTAGGGCACTAGAGCACCATAAGACTATAATATCAAGTGAAGTATTTAAGTGCAAGCTTACATATCACATGGCTTGCTCTTACATGAGAAATCTAAATAGATAATAGGAGGTGGGGAGGTAGATCTTCCTCAAAGTGGAAGGAAGAATCAAGAAATAGAGGAAAAGGGGAGAGATGGAATGAAGAAAAGGAATTAAGATGTGCCATGTGCATTACCAACTCTACACAAGGAATGTAAACACTATGTACTGAAAATAGGTGCTAATAAAAAAGAAATTATGGCCCTGCCCCCAGAGTGTGCTGAGATGGCAATTGAAACTGGGCATGGTGGTAACTCTAAGATCCTAAGTTTGACTCTTGGTACAAAAAAAAGAGAACAGGAAGAGGAAGAAGAGGAGGAAGAAGAGGAGGAAGAGGAGGAGGAAGAGGAAAAAGAAGAAGAAGAAGAAGAAGAAGAAGAAGAAGAAAAAGAAGAAGAAGAAGAAACTATTATTTTGATAAAGAGAATTTATGATAAATTTTCAGCATATGTGTAGTACTTTTTTTTTTTTTTTTGTATTTTAGGGAAGGGTCTCACTACTAAATCAGATTCATAGTGATCTGTCTGTTTACAGCCTCCCATGAGCTGGGATTACAGGCATGTGCCACCGCGCCCAGTCTCAAATCTGAACAAAAATTATCCATTATTTCTTCAAATATGCTTTCTTTTCCTTCCCTCTATTCCTTTAGAAATTTCTTGAAGTAATCTCATGGCTCATCATTGGTTATTTCATCCTGAAATTCTTTTTTTTTCTCTCTCTCTGCTTCATTTTAGATCATTTTTGTTGATATTTATTCAAATTCTTTATTTTCTTTTTCTGCCTTGTCTTGTAGTTTCATCTCACACTTTTAGTTTGCATCTATATAAATTTGCTTTTGTTCCCTTTCCTGACACATTTACACAGCTCTCTCTCTCTCTCATTTTTTTTAAAGTTTTTTTTTTGTTTGTTTTGTTTTGTTTGTTTTTGTGGGACCAGGGTTCAAACTCACGACCTTGCACTTGCCAGGCAGGCATTTGTGCCTCGGAGCTATTTCCCCTGCCCCTAAACTTTTTTTTTTTCTTTTTTGGTACCAGGGGTTGAACTCAGGACCTTCACTTGCTAAGCAAGTGCTTACGTCACTGAGCTAGCTTCTTGGCAAGATATGATGCTTTTTTTTTTTTTCCCGGAACCAGGGATCAAACTCAGGACCTTGCACTTGCCAGGCAGGTACTTGTGCCCCTGAGCTGTCTCCCTGGCTGCTAAAGTTTTTTTATAATGTGTTTATTTATTTGTTCGTTTTATTTTTTATGGCTGGGTCAGCCTACCCTGGTGGTGGGGCTGGCACAGCATGTGGTGCCAGGGATCAAATCACAGTCCCTGCAGTTGCTTGAGCTTTCCTAAGCAGGCACTTTAGACCACTGAACCATCTCGCCGGCCCCCTCTCTCTCATTTTTGAACACATATGTCATTATGTTATTGCAATTACTGCATTATTGTGTATCTCTGAAAATTTTGGCATTTGTATTAGTTCAGGATTTGTTTGGACTGGTAAGTTTAACCTTCATTTTTTATCATATTTTCTAGATTCTTATATACCTGTTCATTTTTATTGGATGTCAGATATTTTGAATGACATCTTGTTTGGTGTGAGATGATTTTGTATTTCTATATTTATTGCTGTATACTCTCATAGCCTATTATAGTTTGTGTCTAAAATAGCCTGCAGAGCATCATGTATTTCACAGGGGATTTGATCATAAGGACATTGTACTGAATGAGCTAAACATGCTATTAAGAGGTAATAGCATATGCTACCTCATTGGCAGTAGGGCCTCAATGGAGGCAGGTCTTTGGGGGTGGGACTGCAACGATGTATTGCCTTCCCTGGAATCCCCCTTCATTCTCTGCTTGCTGGCTGTCATAACACGATCAGCTTTCCTCTGCACTGAGTCCTTCCACTATGTTTTGTCTGCATTTCAGCCGGCCAGCACAGGACTGAATCTTCTGAAACTGAACCAAAATAAACTTCTCTTCCTATAAGCTGCAGGTGTTGGATATTTGTCTTAGTGGTGAGAAAGTACTAGATTTTTGGTATCAGGAGTGGGGCTATTGCTGAGACTATATCTGACCATGTGGTTCAGAAACTTTTGAAACTGGTTTGTAAGAAGAGTATAGAATTGTTTGGAGATGGAAGCTAGAGAAGCTCTAGAATGCTGTAAGCTGAGCTTAATGGGGAGTTTCTGGTCAGAACTCAGAAAACCAGGATGCTAATGAAAATGCTGACTGTAAAGTCTAGGTTCAGGAGGTTTCAGCTGGAATAAACATTCCATTTGCAGTTGGACTTGAAACCATGTGTGTATGTATTACGCTCTGGCAGAAAAACTTGTCTACACTTTGTTCATATCCTGAGCTATAAGACCTTAAAGTCAACTGGATATGAAGAATGAGAGTGAAGGAGATGCCTGGGATGGTTAAAGGTGGAAGTAGTGTTCTCTGGAATAGAGGGTAGAGACCACAGTCAATGCCATGAGAAATGGGAACATGAAGAGTTCAAGTGGGACATGATGAGTATGAGACATCTTTAGGAAATTCAACAGGCAACATTCAAATAGTGCTGCAAAATACAGTTAGTTCTGTGGCCAAAACAGAGAAGAATGGTATTGGGATCATTAAATGATGGAGAGGGATGGAGTATGGCAGTTGTGCTTATGGATAGAACTGACAAGTCTGAGCACTAAAGCTGGAGGGGGCCAGGGAGATAGCTCAGTAGAATAAGTGCTTGCCTGGCAAGCCCAGAGTCCTGAGTTCAATCCTCAGTACTTCAAAAATAAATAAATAAATAAATAAATAAATAAATAAGAAACAGGGATGTGGCGCCAACTCTGGGCATCTCCCAAGCCCTCTGTGACAGGTGCGAAGGCCTGAGCACTAGAGTTGGAATAATAGGCAAGCAGTAAGGCTTGGAAAGATACTGACAGGAACGCATGCAAGAGACCATGGCTTGCCAAGATTCCCTGCTCTGAGGGAGCTTTACTGGTTTTATTCACATATTAAATGTTTCAGTGCACCTTGCGTTTCACCTAAGAGGACTTCTAATGTTAGCGGAATATATTGGAATTTTGTTCCTTACCAGTGTCTGCTTCATAAAGCCCAGAAGTGACCTAGGTGGATTGTAGCCTCTGCCACTGTGCAAGAAAAGGAGGAGTGTACCACTTCTGGCTTTTTCTCCACGTGAATCTTGTCTTACTGGGTAGAGTCTCAAAGACCATGAAGGTAAGTCATCAGTTATGGAGGATCTGTGCAGTGAGTTGGATACTATTCCGGCCATTTACTGTTATTGTTTATTATTTATATCTCAATAAGAAAAACGTGAGAAAACTGTTAGCTCATTGTACAAGGGGGAAAAATGACCAGTGGCCTCAGAATTCTGGAATGTGCTTGTGGCCTGAATTTATTTTTTGCTATATTAGTCTTCTTCTCTTCCTTCCCAGCGTTTCCCTTCTCTTCTATCTCTCCTTTAAACAGAACTTGCCTGTGCTCTTGAACTCGAGGTAGAGTTGAGATAATTTTCTAGAGTTTTGATTTTAAAAACTTAAAATGCATAATAATTGTAGTTACGGATAGAAGGATTTTTCTCACACTGGAAAATACATGACCCCCTGTCTAAAGGTAGGAAATGAGGACAGAGTAGCTACACAGAAAGGACTTTGCAGTGAGTGCCAAGTGAGGGAAGCCGGACAGCCTCAGGGGAGGCTCATGCTGCAAAGATGGTGCTTTGGTAGGGTTCCTCTAGACTTGTCTGGGTGGGAGCCTTTTACACTGTGGCACATGTAGTTCTGATGTGACTGTGTAACACAAATCATACTTAACCAGACTGTAAAACATTAGTGTGTGCCCCTATGTCTCGGTCACTGTTTTCTCATTGCTGCTATAGAATACCGGATACCCAGAATTAAGGAAAGAAAAGTTTATTCAACTCAGTTTATGGAGGTTTCAGTCCATACTTAGTTGGCTTCAAGGCAGGATGGCACATAGCCAAGGGCATCCGTTCATGGAGGTGGAAAACAGCAAAATCAGCAAGAACGAATAGGAGGAGCAGCAAGAGCAAGCCTCCTTCCCTGCTAAGGGAACTCAAGTGCTGGATGCAGGCTATCTGCCCCAGGGCAGTGTGGCACTCACACCCGTAACCCCAGTGTTGGACTATGAGTCAATCACAAACTCTAGAAGCCGGCTCCATGGCTGCATGAGGCTTTGGAGGGCCATCTGGACACAAACCATAACACCATCTAAGGGAGACAAAGATGAAAATTGTATGAAGTTATCCAGTCTGGCTTCCAAGGTGTGATCCTCATGCCTCAGCCTCTAGCGTAGCAGAGATTTTAGGTATGTATCACCGTAACAAATTTATGTATTTTTTGTTTTGAGGCAAGGGTTCATTCATTTGCCCAGACTAGCCTTGAACTTGGAATACTGTAGCTTCAGGTTCTTGAATAGCATGAGGTTACCTGTTTGTGCTACCATGCCTGGTTAGACACTGTTCCATTACTAAACTTACCCATTATCTCTTTCTCTCCCATCCTTAATGCAGGGCCTGAGAGGAGAAGAGGATCCATGATGCTCTGGGATCTGGGACTTCTGCAAAGCAACAAAGCAAAGTTCCTGGTTTATAGTGCTTGCTGACTACTTTCACCATGGCTGATTCGGGCTACCAACGTGAGATGAGTGAATGTAGAATTGGGAATGGGGTACTCGGAATGCTGCCCGCTGGGCAAGTTGGCACAGTACAACTTCAAAACTCTCCTGATATCCCCTTGGATGAGACTAGAATTGCTATTTCTTATTAGCAAAATTAAAACAAAGTTGAAATGTGAAAGACATACTAGTTTATCTTTTTTTGTCTACCTAATGATTAGACATTAATTAATTCTAAACCCTGGCAAAGTGGATTACCTGGAATTTGGATTCATGTTTTCATGGCTCGAAGGCTCACCAGCTTGCCCACTGGCTATTCTCCTGGCTGAGGTCCTGTAAGCGAGTTGGGTCTGTGCTGCAGCCTAAGTTAACCCCTATTCCACACTCTCACCCTTCGTGTCTCAGGAGGAATATCCTAAGCTGAGGGGAGAGCCACGGCTGAAGGGCGCGCAAACTTTTATGGCCTCGTTCTCTTTGCTCCAGTATATATTTCCTTTCCAATCCCTGGGTTATATGTATAAGATTTCCTTTTAGATTCTAGACATAAGCACCTAATTGTATCTTATCTTCTTTAGTTTGGAATAAGGTCATTTTTTAACTCTAGCTTTCTTTGTTTTTTAGGGACTGAAGATCAAACCCAGGGCCTTGTGCATGCTAGGCAGCTGCTCTACCACTGAGCCACACCCCCATCCCTTGAGGTCTGTTTTAAAAGTTTTTTTTTAATGTATTTGGTACAGGGTCTACAGGGTCTCACTATGTAGATCTGACTCATAGTGATCCTTCCATTTTCAACCTCCCAAGTGCTGGGATTACAGGCACACACAGCCACACTCAGTTTCAAAGGCCGTCTCAGTGCACCCTGGGGGCACAGCTGGTATGGCACACCGGGGATCGAACCCTGGTCACTGTGCTCTGCCTAAGAGATGTTTTAGTTTGCTGAACTATCTGGCTGGCCCTCGGAATGAGCTCTTACCATGCTGCTAGGCTGAACTTGAACTCCTGAACTCAAGCTGCCCTCCAGGCGCCACCTGCGGAATCACTGAGACTGCAGTGCTCCCCACCGTACAGGCAGTCTGACTCCCAGTTACAGAAGTGAGAGCTGGTGAGGGTGAAAAAAGGGAGGGAGTGTGCAGCCAAGTTTTTGGCCCTTGGCTTAGCAGCACATGTTCTTAGAATTTAGAAAGCATCACTCATTCTTGTGCTGATGGTGGTGGCTAATTTAGTTTTATTTTTTCTGGACCCATGACCAGATCACGAATGTTTTTTTTTTTTTTTTTCTGAGCCCAACTAGACCTCATATACCTCAGTGCTGTTCTTCAGAAGCTACCACCAAGCAGATTGAAGGTGGCTGGGCCAGGTAGGAAGCCCAGTGTCATTCAACTTCAAACTCACCCTCTTCTACCAGCTTTGTGATGCTGGTGCAGGGACCCTGCCCATCACGGGGAGCTGGAGAGAAGCAGCCAGGCTGGAAATGAGGTGCAGTCTGTCAGCTTCCTGTCTGCTTGGAGTCCCATGATCATCTCCCAAGCTGCACTGTCCACTCCAGTAGCAGCAGTTTCTTTCAGTAGCAAAACATGAACCTAGTTTGTAGTTTCTCTAACACTCAGAACCTCCCTCCCTCTACCCCCAGCAGCAGCCTGCTAACCCCTTCCTTAGCTCTCAGTGTTGTGTCTTTGGGTTTCTACTCCAACTTTCTGCATTTTATTGATTCCACTTGGGCCCCAGTTGCATATGTGGTAGAGGGATGGTCCCTGCAGTTTTTACTTATCTGGGACTCTGTGTATACATTGCTTTTTATCTTCTTGGTTACATAGTTAATCATTCTTCACATTAAATTCTGCCCTCTAAAATAATTGATGTGATGCCTATCCCCTGACTGGATCCTGACTAGTATCATGTAAGGCAATGTAAATCTAGCTCCTGATGGGCAATGAGTCAAGACAGAGTCCTGAGTGATAGCCTGCATGGTTAGACTCCTTTAGGGAAATTCTGTGTTGTAGCATCAGGCTGGGTGTGCACGTGGCATGGTGTCCTCCCAGTGCATCAAATACAACCCAAACTTCAGGCCAGAGTGGAGCAGATTTGAGAAATCAGTCGCTTCATCTCAGAAACTGAACCGAAGGCGCAGACACAGGAAAGGACTCAACTGAGGTAACACAAGGGAATGTTAGAGTGGAATTGGACATGAGACCTACTGAAGCACTGAGTTTCCTTGGGCCAAACTCAGTTTCTCCCTGCCAAAAAGATACCTGAACTGGTAGCTATTCAAACTTGTTTCCTTACTATAATAAATAGTAGAGAAATATAAATAAACATAGTGAAAGATAATTCTTTTCCAAAAATGCATGCAAATACTTACAACAATCTTTTATGCTTAAAAATATCTGATCACTAAGGATAAGGTACCCTTCCCAGTAAAATGTAAATTCAGTATAGGAATTTAATAACAAAGAGCAGATACAAGATACAAGTAGCTGTGAGGTTGCAGGCCAGTGGAGCAGCACCTGTCTCCTGGACATTACAATAGGGGTATTTCTTCCTGAGGTGAATCCTGGAGCAAAATGTATGTTTTCCAGGTAGATGGGGATGAAAGACTTTCATATCTATTTCAAAAATAATATATCTACTTCTTTTACCTATTGGTCTTTCTGGCTCTGAAACAAACAATTTTTTTTTTTTTTCCAGCAGCATTATTCCTGGTATAAAGCTCAAACTCAATAAATATGAGGTTCTTAAGTAGGCAGGATCAGCATGCGGCCTTTCCCTTCATTTCCACCCAAAGACGTGGTTGAGGCCTCTTCCTGTCACCTCTTTCTTATCCTGTGCAAGCCCTCTGCTGGTGACTGAGTAGGTCTCATACTCCTGATGGTCTTATCCATGGGGACACTGAGTGGGGGACCAGTGGGCTTGGCCTCTTTAGGCCCCCTAAGATTATACTTGGTGATTTACTAAGCTTTGGGGCCACTGACACCTATTATGCTCCTTCTTCTAGGCCAAAGGGCCAAAGTTAGTGGAGGGGTGACTGGGCACCATCCCTAGTTCACCCTCTCAGAACACTCTCATTATTGATGGTGTCCCTTTGCCCTGGAAAACAACACCTAGACCTACTGACTTTGGGTTACCAATACTTCCGCCTCACCTTTAAAGCAGTGACCTGAATTTACAACACCAGCATGAAAGACTGTTTGAGGCTCTGCTTTCTTTCTCTTCTGCTGAACTTCATGTGGTCCAGAGTAAATCACCGTAACAGCCATGAGCTGGCATTGTTGCAGGATGTTCCTTACCCAAGCTGTCAGCTATTTGGGGTGGTTAAGTTGAATGGCCAAAGGTCGAATTACAGTTGTTGCATTTCTTGCCTCGTGCGGGATTCCAGAGAGCCACCACAGCCAAAGGGAGATTCACTGCAGAACCTTTTGAGCAGCTGCATTTGTAAAGGAAAAGGAAAAACAAACAAGGCAGCTTGGTTTGTAGACCATGAAGGGATCTCCTGTCTCCAACACTGGAAAAAGAAGCCTCTTTCTCCTTGGTGAGGTGTTGACTTGGACTGCCAAGTGGTCCTTCAGTTTGCTGCCCTGAGGATGCTCCAGATGCCTCTGATAGCTACCACCTGGGATTACCTGGCTGTGGGTCCTTAGCGTGCAGACATGGCCAATGGAAGCACTGGACAGAAAAAAAAAACTCTGGCCTCTTCTCTATTGACATCTATACTCATATATGTATGTTCCTAATGAAAATATTACATAACACATTACAACTTTAATGCCCGGCACTGTGAGGACCATAGACATACATGCTCTTGCCTCAGAGTGGTAAGCCTAGTGGCTGGATATCCCCAGAACACTTTCTTTAGGAGTGTGTGAATCCTCCTTCCTGACCTGTGGAGGGCAAGGAGATCAGCAAATCAGCCACTGGCTTCATATCTAGAAGCAGAAGAGCTGCCTATAGGGAGGACTTGGAGGTTGGGGACATTTTTCAGAAAGGAGGAAGAGGGACCACAACCCATGTTAAGACTGTATCATTACTTCAGACCCCAAAGGGACAGCACTCTAGAGTTGAAAGGTATGGTCTATTCATCTCAGTCTCCTAGGGGGGTTGTATAGAGAACTCAAATTCATGGTGACAGGTTGACAAAGTTAACAGCAGAGCAGAGAGAAAGGGGAGAGAGTAACTTTGTAGAGAGGTGATGGTGGGGAAAAGCATCCCGCCAGGAAACAGCTGAGTTGGGCTTGTAGGGTCAATAGACCATTAACTGGCCTGCTAGGATAGCTGGAGGGAAAACCAGGCATGTGGAGGTGTGGTTCCTGAGAGATAAGGCCTGGATTATGAAGGGAACTGCTGTGCTGGTTGGAACAAAGTCTGTTTTCTTCATTGTTCTTCATTCTGCAAATATTTATTGAACAACTGCTCTGTGCTGGGCAGAGGGTCAGGTGCTAGAATAATACTGAAAAGTCTGCTAACATGGTCCCCTTGGAACTTACAACATGGTAAAGGAGTTAGGGGAGAACCAAGAGAGTGAAAGGCTACTTCTTGTGATTAGTGTTAAGACGGAGCCCATGGGGGCTGAGTTAACTAAGGTCAGGGTGGTGAACATGCAGCATGTGGCTATGCACGGTGGGTAGTTGTAGTGTGGATGTCTTTGGAGATTCACTAAGAAGATGGTGGAGACATTTAGTGTAGTCAGGTCAAGAGTTTCTGAAGGAGGGTGCCACTTCACACATGTGACGTTCTCTAGAACAAAGGAAGTAGCAGGAAGCATAACAGTGCTGTATGAAGTTGGTGCTGTTGCTCAGAGGGCCTGAGTCTCCAGGGCTTACGACTAAAATATGGGCCTTTCAAGTCTGTCAGATCTTGCTGGTGAGACCGTAAATTGGTTCCACCTTTCTGTAGGCGTTCTGTGGTATGCATGAAGAATTTCAATAAAGGCAAGACCCCAAAACCCATCCTCCAGAAATGTATCCCAATGAAAATAATCAGAATTAAGATATTGCTGATGAAAGTGTTTGCTTCAGGGTTGTTTCTTTTGGAAATGGTAGAAGGTTATGTAAATCATTACTGTATATTTACATAATGGATTATGTCACAATCATTTTTGATGACTATTTAGTGCCAGGAAGTCTTCACTAGTAACTTAAGTGATAAAAGCAAAACAAAACCAAAAGCCATGGAGCTAGATCTTTAACAGAGATGTGTACATGAGAAAAAGAGGGGAAAGTGTTGTTAGTAGTTCTCTCTTTTGGAGGAATTTGGGGTTATTTTCATCTTTGAATGTTCTATGATTTTTTTCAAATTCTCAATAATGACATTGAGAAGAAAGATACTTAGAAATGTACTCTTAGGTAAACATTAAAAGTGTATGTGAAGGGGAACCTGCGGCTGCTAGATCCTGAACGTTGAGTCTTGGACACTGAGAAAGAAGAAAAGCAAATTTTCTTTAGGAGAAATCCTGCTGGCTTCACAGCCTCACAGAAGGCACTTATTTCTTCTCTGCAATTACATTTCTGGCAACAGTGAGGGTGAGCTGGACTTGCAGAATCAAGGCGTGCTCCCCAGCTTCACCGCAGGCCCACACCAGCGCAGGTGGGAGACGTGTTTCTACAGAGAGGATATGGACTGAATATAGAGTAGATATTACTGAGAGGTAGAAGATCTGATGAAATTTGACCAAATGAAGAGCCCAGGCAGCTCATGGTAGTGACTGTCAATAGCAACCTGTGACTTGTTCAGATAACCTGCATTAACTGTTGCAGGGGTACTAGACATAGGTACCTCCCAGAGACATGTCCGTGGTCAATGGTTAAAGGCTATGAGCTGGACTCATGGTGGGTTAGCCCCAGGGCTACCACTTGGGCGCTGTATGGCTTTGTACAAATTACTTCATATTTCTGAATCTGTTTTTTAATCTATAAAAGTAAGCATAGCACCTTCTTCAGAAAATGATTATGAGGATGCAATGAGATATTTTTGTGAAGTACAGAGCCAGAACATGGTTGATTCTCAATAAATGTAATTTTAAAAAATCTATTATTGGGCTGGTCAGATAGCTCAGCAGATTAAAGCACCTGCTTAGGCAGATGCAGGGGCAGGCGGTTTGATCCCTGTGTGCCATGCCGGCCTCCCACCAGCGCACTCTGAGCTGGTGATTGAGACTGGGCGTGGTGGTATGCACCTGTAATCCCAATGCTTGGGAGGCTGAAAACAGGAGAATCACTATGAGTCTGATCTGTATAGTGAGACCCTGTAGACCCTGTGCTAAATATATTTTTGAAAAATCTATTATCAGCATGCCTCTATAATATAGTGTCTGTCTTGCCATACATCAACCATTGTTCAGTTGTGGTCTTTAGTCGCTGCATGGTAGCAGAATCACTAGCAGGTGACTGGTATTATGACTCGCTCTGCCACCCCCTGCAGACCTGCCCAGGTGTTGCTCCCTGGTGCTCTGCTTCTGTGGCCTGATCAGGCGGTTGCAGCCCCAGCCCCACATTCACTCCCTGAAGAGTGGGCTATGTGTGCAGCAGCATCTCTAGTGAAAAGTGTTGGTAAGCAAACTACAGGGATTTTATAGAGTGCCTAGCGAGTTAAACTATAGAGAGGGGAAATTATGTAAAGAGCAGTAAAAAAAAAAAAAAAATGCAAGAAAAAAAGATCAAGTCAAGCTGTCACCAAGGCTCAGTATTTCATGGCACTAAATTCCAACTCCAAAAGCAGAAAAAGAGCTGAATATTTTAGTGAATGTCTTTAGCCGCAGACACCTGGTTTGGAAACATACCACCACCTGTGCTGCATTAAATGTGCAGAAAACCCAGGAAGGAAGTACAGTGCATGAGGCCAGAAAAGGGTGGGCTTCTGGATCCCTTAGGTCAAACAGCAGGCTGTAAATGACTCTTTTCAAAACAGACACATTACTTCCCAAGATTGTGGCCTGCCACAAAAGAAGGTACACACAGCAGTTGTTCTCAGCAAGGGTTATACTATATGGCTATTAGGGGAGAACAGAAGTGGCTTGATTCTCACCAATGACAGGAAATAAGGTCAAGTAAAGATAACAGGTCTTTGAATTAAGCAGCCTTTAAACACACATCCTGGTCTCATGGCTTTAGTAGTGAGTAAGAGTTATGGAATGAAGCCTTGGGTTTTCTTGCTCACTTTAAGCTCAACCCTGAAACACACCCTCTACCCAAGTCCTGTGTGGGAAGGGACCAGCTTCCTCATACCTCTCTGGTTTAAGTTCTTTCCTGTCACGTTACTGGTGAGGCCTGGGCTGGGACTGTTTCATTGGTTGAAAATCTCACAGTGGCGGGCACACTTAACAGTCTTGGTGGCAGATAACTTTAGATTTAAAGATCAAGACTGCATTGCATTGCCTTTGCCCAGCTGATGGGGAAAGGGCCCCCGCAAACCCTAGCAGTCATGGCTACTCTATTTGGCCATGTTTTTCAAGGACAAGATACCCACTTAGGTTAGACTTAATTCAACAAGACAGTCTATTTTACAACAGATCACATCAATAAGTAGTCTTTAGTGTTTTGCTTAATAGGAAAAAAACTCAATTAAACAAACATCAAGATGTTGTCTGTCATGTGGAGAGACACCTGGTGGTAGCCCGGGCCCCCACCCTGTTGCAGAGGCTATTCATTCTACATTATGATACACTTACTATACATGTAAGTATATATTCTTCCCACTAGTTGGCAAGGACCAGTGTACAGGATGGGTCAAGGGAACAAAAGGGAGAGGTGTAAGTCAAACAGCCCGTTACAGTACAAAAACCAGTTTGGTTAACCTAGTTAGCCCACTGACTCTGCAAATAAACAACTGGGTGACCAATTCAAAAATTTTTTCACTTGCCAGCATTTGCTCTGTGCATAATGACAGAAGAAAGTGTCAGATTCTTTAAATTTTCTTCTCTCATAATTAAAATAGAGGGGGAAAGACCATGATTTTGATAAGTAAGCCTGGTAACAATCCTGATTCATGAGGGTTGTTGAAAGATTAAATGAGATGATCCATGTACTTAGCGTGGCACAGAGAGGGAGAATTCTAGCGCTCTCCACGCTTCGCTGCATCACTCTGTGACCTCTGAAGCACACATATGCCTGTGCTGATGTCAAACGGGGCTTCTGAAGATTTTTATACATTTTAAAACCAGAAAAATGTTTTTTATTATGTAGGGAATAGTTGGAAGCCCCTCTGAGTTTTCTTGCTCTGGTTTGATTTTAGATAGATGTTTGCTTCTTTGGTTTTCATCTGAGTTAAAAACCCCACAATTCTAGGTTCTCATGGTCCTAGGGTATTTAAAAAAGTTTATTATATACTTTTTTTTAATATTATGGCTGGCTCAGCCTGCCCTGGGAGTGGGTCTGGCACAGTATGTGGTGCTGGGGATCAAACCGCGGTCCTTGCAGTGGCCTAAGCTTGCATAAGCAGGTACTTTAGGCCAATGAACCATCTCAGCCTTTAAAGAATTTTAAATATGCACAGATTAACTTTTTTCTTTTCATATAGCAAGCTATGCTAATTTTTTGGAAGTAGATGAATGAACACAAAGAAGAAAATAATTTGTAATCTCACTCTGAAATTATGTTCATGTCCTAGTAAATCATTACACATTTTAAAAGTTTTCACCTAATTTTACAACAAATCATATCATTACGTAGTCTTTGGTGCTTTGTTTAATAGTAACAGAGGTTTCTACCCAGGGGCACGTTTATTTAATCACAAATGTCCTCTTTTATGGATATGCAGACTGTGTCCAATTTTTGCACTACCCAAATAGCATCATTGTTAAACTCAAGTCATTGAAATCCATAGTGTGGTTTTTAGTTTCTGGGGCCCACCGTGTCACATCTGTGGAAATCTATAGGCTTTCCTGAAAGTTAGACATTCCTTACCTCCAAAGCCAGCACCAAAGACATTCCTTCAAAAGGCTGGGATGTTAAATTCTTGTTTCATTCCCAGCAAGAAGAGGCAAAATTGGGGTCATTTTCACCACGGTTATAACCATGTGTGAGGTGCTCTGAAGAGACCCTCACCCCCTTTCACATTTTCCCCTAATCATAGGCAATTTCCTTGCTGAAGCAGCAGGCTCACCTTTCACGGGCATGTCAAACGCATCCTCCAAGTAGATGGCCCGGAAGACCAGGGCAAAGTTCACACACATGTGTGGTGCGGGGCTTGGTGCCTCCCTACAGCGCTGCACCCTCTGTTTGCAGGGAGAAGTGACAGGGAAAGGCCCTTGCCTTTTAATGACTTGGGCTCCTTTGAAGGATGTATTTGTAACTTTATTTGCAAAATTTTTATTTAGTTGAAGACAGGATTTTTATTCAGAATTGAAGATTTCCAAGAGACATCGAAGTAGGAGGTGGATTGCTTTATGAAAGAAGGCAGAAATTGAATGATCTACCAGTGGTTACCGAAGTCAGAGTTGAAGACACAGTTAAATGAAATCTGCACAAAACTTAAAACTGAACAAAGTGAGAGGAGGTAGCAGGTGATTTGCATAAGGCTCAGCAGTCACTGGATCTTAGCCAGGCAAAAACTGTACAAGCTGCCGGTGCTACCACTGGTACTGAGTGTAGTGATGTCCTCTGAGGAGAAGGCGTCCATCGGTGTAGATCAGATCATACTGCAGTTACAGCAGTGGCTTCAGGCTGTAAACACAGCTCACAAAGGAGAAATGACACCACCAGGTTTAGAGTGAAGCAACTGGGAAACTGTTCAGTTGAGGATAACAGAAGGCATTGTATTATATTTCACCAAATTAAAATCTTATTTGTGTCTTTTCTAGCACCTGTTTAGACTACTAATGTAAAGAGAAATGTTTAAAAGGAAGCCAACTCTGTAGACATCTTCAGAGTTTAGTGCTATAATAAAAAAAAACTGTGAATGATTAGACCTTTACATTTCTGAAGAAAAAATAAATGTGTGATCTTCTGTCTATTTTGCTCAATTCAGTTGTTCAGAAAATCAAAGCTGTAAAGACAGTGTTGCACACTGCTTTGTTTAGCACTTCAGGGGAGTAACTGCCCCTGACATCAACTCGAGAAGACACTTTTTTTTTTTTAAGAAAAAACTTTTGTTGTTGACGTAATCAGTTTTTATAATGACAGTGAGCAAATACAGGGATGCTAATTATTTAAAAAAAAAAAAAGAAAGAAAAGGGAAATTGCTCAGGAGAGTGCAGAGGGGTCCACTGGAGATGCTGGCCGGCATCCCAGCTCTGGCCACTCTGGCTACAGTTTCCCAGTTACTTCACTCTAAACCTGGTGGAGTCGTTTCTCCTTTGCGAGTTGTGTTTACAGCCTGAAGCCACTGCTGTAACTGCACTATGATCTGATTTACACTGATGGATGTCATCTTCTCCTCAGAGGCTTGTCTTGGGCCAAACTGTCCAATAGGTGAGGGGTACTTTGGGGTCCTGCTCCTTCTTTGCTGCTCCCATCAAGTAGGAGCATGACGGGCTTCGTGCCCACTGCTGGTTCCCATGAGCCAGCTGCCCAGGCCAGCTGCTAGCCGAGCCCTTCACACTAGGCTGGAGGTGAGCCCAGCAGATGTCCTGGAGAAGGCTGTGTTGGCTGACCAAATTACTGCAATGATAAAGCACCTTCCTGAGAATGAAACTGGTCATTGAGTGAGTTTTGGATGAGAAGAATACTAGCAAGAAGGATAACCAATGGAGTTGCCATGTGGGTTTTAAGGCACCTTGTTATATGTAAATTTTATGGGATGGAGTTTTAGCTCCATGGTAGAGCGTGTACTTAGCGTACATAATATCCTAAGTTTGATCCCAAGCACTGAAAAAATTTCAAATAAATAACAATTTTTAGTATAAGCATGTCTCATGCAAACTAAAAATCCTTAAGTACATAATGTTTTACATTCATAATTTCTCCTGTTTCTTGTATTGATTTTCTTTTCCTTTTTTTTTTTTTTGTGTGTGTGTTTTAGGGAAAGGTCTACAGGGTGTCAGAGTCTCACTACTAGATCGGACTCTTAGTGATCCAGCTGTTTACAGCCTGCCTCCCAAGAGCTGGTATTACAGGCACACGCCATCATGCCCAGTCTCGGTTCCCATCTCAGTGTGTCCCCTGGGGTGGGGCCAGCATGGCAGGCCTGGGGATCGAACCCTTAGCCCCTGTGCCTGTCTGCAGGTGCTTTAATCTGCTGAGCTATTTGGCTGGCCCTTCTTGTATTTCACTGTGTTTCTTGTATTGATTTTCTGACCCTGGGAACAAGTTCATCTTGCCTTTAAAGGACAAAGAGCTCATTCACAAGGAGAGGATATGGGAGTAAGTGAGGCTGGCCAAGTTGGGTACTGGCTGCCTGTAGCCATCAGGATGGATATTCTACAGCATGAATGATCAAAAGTCAACTAGTGCGCATGTTAAAGGGAGACTATTAAGAGGGTGACTGCACTGCCAAGCCCACAGTATTCAGTGAACAGCAAGTTATTATTTAACCAACCTATAATTTAAAACTTACTTTGTTCAGAGTTTGTTGATTTTATAGATAATGTGATATACACCTTTAAAAGTTTAATCTCTGCATAAATCCTTTGTAATGTCTCGGATAATTCCTAAAATTTTGTAGATGAGGGAAATGAAGTCTTCAGTGACAATGTTGGGGTAAAACTGATTTGTGAGAGTAGATCGTTAAATTTTCAAGAATTTTGCCTTCTGACTGTTAAACATAGTTATTAAAATTAAATTACATGTACTTATAATTAAACAATAAATTATATATTAATTAAAGTTTATAAAATACTCAAAATTCATCGCTTTCTAATCATTTTACCAAGTATCTATGCTCTTAAGTTTATTTATATCTGTTGTATGTGTATGGTGGAAAATTAAGAAGTTATAGGCAGCCAGGTGCTGTAGTGCAGCCCTATGACCCCAGCACTCCAGGAAGCTGGGCCAGGAAAGTAGCAAGTTTGAGCCACCGTGGAAACTTAGCAATTTAATGAGAACCTATCTTTAAAAAAGAGCTGAGGAGACAGTTCACTGAAGAACCTGGGTTTAATCCCCAGAACCACACACACACACACACACACACATGCACACACGCATACGCACACACACACATATGCACATGCACACACACGCGCGCGCACACGCGCACACGCGCACACACCCACACACCCACACGAAAATAAAATAACCCCTCCCTGTCAAAAAAAAAAAAAAGAAAGAAAAACAAGAATAGAAACCAAAGGATGCCACATACCTCTTACTAACTCTGTGTTTAGAGTGTTACAGGTGGACACGTGATGTAATATTATACCTATTTTCTGTATGTTGCCTGCGCATTAGTGATGCGGTGGATATCTTAGTTTCCAGGTCCACTGTGACAGTATCACAATGCTTGCATTCAAGTGACCCTTATTTAACTCAATAATGGCCACAAAGTACAAGAGCAACAGCACTGAAAGTTGAGTTTGCCTTAGAGAAGTTGTAAAGCATTTCCTTTATATAAAAAGGTGAACATTCTTAAACAAGGAAAGAAAAAAATTATACTGTGAAATGGCTGAAGAAATGAATCCCTTCCATTTCTATGGAAAGAAGAATCCATCCATGAGCTTATGAAAGAAAAAGAAATTTGTAAGGCCGGCGGTATAGCTCAGCGGACTAAGTGCTTGCTTAGGGAAGTGCAGGGCCCAGGGTTCGGCTCCGGGCCCCACCTGTCACGCTGACCCAGCTCTTGAGCATGCTGAGCCAGCAATGGAGTCTAGATGCGGCGGCGCGCACCTGTAATCCCAGTACTTGGGAGGCTGGAAACAGGAGGATCACTATGAGTCCAAGCCTGCATAGTGACAGCCTGTACAAAAAAAAAAAAAAAAAAATTTGTGTTAGTTTTGTTATTATGGTTAAAACACCCAAAAGTTAGGCTGTGATGTGCTTAGTTGAGATGAAAAAGCATAAACTTATAGGATCAGGCACCATTTATGGTTTTAGGCAGCTACTGAGGGTCTTGGAGTATATCCTTGGAAGATAAGATGGACCTACTGTTCTTTTATCTATTTTTTTGGAAGCTAGCCCAGTTATTTCAAAGAAGGCTTTCCCATTCCACTGGGCATTTGAGACTTTCTTTGAGCAACAGTGTTTCAGAATATGTAGGCCACCATGGCGCTGGAAAGACAAAGGCTGGGAGGTTTTCCTTCTGACTACTGAAGTCCTAAACGTACTTCTATTATGCTGTGTAGCCATTATTTCTTTCTAACGCGAGCACAATTAAGTTCTAATCATGGGAACCAGGAAAAACATAGAATTCACTTTATTAAACCTCACTTTCTAGGAAGTGGGACTCTTGTGGCTCTGTTAAAGCTCACTCAGAGGTCGCGCAACACACATTTGCTGTGTGCCCTGGCCTGAATAGGGTACAGTGGAACTGCTTAGCAGACACTGGCAGCACTTCTGTTAATAAGACATAACGAGCCACTGTTGTACACTTTTAATTCTTGGAGAGAAGGTACCAGAAAGCTCCCATAGACTATCTTTTTCATTGCAGGTAGGTGGAGTGATGTCTAGAAGGAATAGATTATTCAGAGTCACAGAGCTGGTTGGCAGTGCCTAGGACTTTCTTAAAATATAAACGCAGAAACTAATTAAAAAATATCTGTAAATCTGTTCAGATTTTCAATCCAATCAACATTTATTAAACATCTTCTCCATGCCAGTCTTTGGGATGCCCTAGCATCTCGTACTACATACTTGGTAAATGGGTAATGTAGCCCAGCCCCCACATTGTGCTATGTACTTCACATGTAGGTGGGAGAATTTGTGGCTTGAGGGTAGAAGATTGCTGACACAGGACAAAGCCATTCTGGATGGGGCTGGGGAATTAGCTCAGTGACATACGTGCCTTCCTGGCAAGTATAGGGTCTTGAGTTCGATCTCTGGTACTGCAAAATATAAATAGATAAGTAAGTAAATAAGTAAGTAAATAAATAAATAAATAGCTTTTCTGGAGCTCATGGAGCATGGACTAATTGTTCCAAGTTCAAGCCTTTACACTTTTTTTTTTTTTTTTTTTTGACTTTTGAAGAGGGGGGGTCTGACTTTGTAGTTCAGGCTGGCCTCAAGCTCACAGAAATCCTGCCTCAGCTTCCTGAGTGCTGGGATTACAGATGTATGCCTTGTGATTATTTCCTGGGAAGGGAAATAAATCAGTGAGAAGGGGCCACTAGCATAGACATAAGCCCTAACGCTGCCACCTAAGCTGATGGGCTTGTTCTGAGAACTCAATTTCCTCGTCTAGAAAATAGGAGTGACTACTAGTGAGTGCTAAACCTCAAGAGACCCTGTCTTTGCTTTCAAAAATGTGTGTGAAAAAACTGGAAAACAATTTCATGGAGTCTTAATTTTAAAGAAATCATCTTTAATTCAGAATGCCAATAAGATCATGTAGACCCATTTTCCTAAGAAGGCCATTTCTTTCTTTTTTTTTTAAATTAAAAAAAATTCTTGTGGGGAGCTGGGGAGACAGCTCAGTAGTATAAACACTTGCCTGGCAAACACAAGGATCTGAGTTCAATCCCCAGTTCTGCAAAAAAGAAAAAAAAATAAAAAAGGAAAGAAAAATATCTTTCATTTATTTTAATAAGAAAAAAAGATAAAATAGCAGTGAAACAGTTTCAAAACAGGTTAGTAGGATAGTTACAATAATTAATACCTTGCATATTGTTGTCTTCATAGTAGTTCTTCAGAGGAAAAGATGTAGTCATGATATCTTGTCTAAACAATATTAGTACAAACCTTTCTTCTCACTGAACTAAGAGAAAGTAGGTGCATATCTATGATATCTTTTTTTCCTATGTTAACTATCTTGTGTGTGTGTGTGTGTATATATCCCTATAAATTGGTCCTTTATTTGTATCCCCGTTTTTTTGTTTTGTCAGAGATGGGTGTTCCATGGTAGTTAGAGAAGATATATTTGGAGAAGTTTTTAGAGGACCTTTTCACAGCTGAAGCCAGTCTAAGGATTGTAGGTACTTAAATTCAGCAAAATAACCCAATATAGTCCAATAGTCCAGAACAGTAGTGGGTTATCAGCAGAGTTGGCAATTGTTAGAAGTTGTTGACTTGAGCCTTTTACAGCTCAGCATATAATATGGCTTTATACTTTTTACATCTTGTGATTATACTTTTCTGCTGGATGGTTAAGACCAAGTTAAAGCAAGACCTATCTAATTAAAAATGTAGCTATTGTATCTGACAAGGTCAGTCAAATCCACTGACCTTGAAACCATGTACAGCACCCTGTAGATCTTTTGTCAGTGTCAGCCATCTGAATGAGTCACGATCATTGCTTGACCAGCTTGCTCTCTGTGAAAGCCTAAGAGAATTTTTTCTCTCTAGGTGACTCTCCTTAGGCACACTGTACATCGTTGATCACTATCCTCTGTGATCCCATAATCTCCTTGATCAGAAAATTTGGGACACCACTAAGTTACAGGATGTCACAGCACAGCTTCTCTTATGTCCTGAGTCCTCACTGATCTTGAAGGGCTAGGGCCAAAATATTGGCTATCCTGGTAGCCCAAGAGGGCCATTTCTATAGCTTGGCCTACACCAGAAAACAGTGACCAGTTATTTCTCTGAGCCCACCACTCTTTCTTTTTAGAAAAGGAAGACTGTCAAATTTTCTCTTTAGCTCTCACTCCTTGTTGGAGG